>JARFJB010001922.1:215000-450563 GCA_036346205.1 Vesta saturnalis
CGCCTGTGCTTCATTAGCGCTCAGGTGACGTAATACACAACTAATTTATTAAAACGGCGCTAGTGGTAGGAGTCGTGTATCTATCCCCTCACTTATCTATGACCACTGCTTAATTTTGCTACAATGACATGAGATTCTCCCAATGAATTTTTGTAATAACATCAAAAAATAATTGTTAATAGACAATATAACGTGTTGATAGTAAGAAAAATAATGTACTTTACACAGGAAGTAAGGATTTACTCTACCACGCCTTGTTAAATCCCTCGCGTTCCCTCGGGATTCAAATAATGCTCGGTAGAGTAAATCCTACTTACCTCCCTTATAAAGTAATATACTAAAAATTATTTCATTTCTTTTCATTTTCATTTTGTAGGTTGAAGGTGGTGTGGTGTTACACACCAAATATTTTTAGGATAACTATGCAACCTCTTTTTATACGTTCATAACGAAAACAGGCAACACTGTAGAAACAAAAACAATAATCCACGCCACATAAAGATTAATAGACATAAACAGATGTTAACTTAAAAAACATTCCAAAGCCACCCGCTTCTTTAACCCATTCGCGCCTGGTGGGCCTGTATAGAACCACTTACCCTTTCCCTAATTTTTAAACTGAAGCGCAGACGCGAGCGTTTCCATTCGGCGCAAAACTTGTCAGTATGGTTTTAGACGTGTTACAGAGTTAACTCAAGCCGTTTTTGTGCGCATTTTGACCTTTAGTTGACCGTGGTAGGAGTTTACTTTTAGTGAATTTGTGCAATGGACAAAAATAACGACATAAAATTGGTGTAAGTAGTTTTTAATATATTCAAGAAATTATTGCCTAAGTATAATTATTGATAAAAGTTATTTAAAAGTACATATTTTTAATACCTTATCTTCAAAATTTTTTTAAGATTTAACTTTTGATTATATTAGTGTGTAAACGTTACTGGTTCCATATGGGACCGCTAGGCGTTTGCCTGGAAAAAATGCTAATTGTTGTTTTTTTTTTTTTTATTTTAGGGGTCTCACGCTTCACGAAGCGCTAGATATTGCGTACGCTTCGGATAATGAAAACGAAGTGATTTCTTTATAGAGCCCCCAGAGAGTGAGGTTTTAACGGACGGAAACTCCGCAGATGAAGATGAAGGTGGGTTTGCGGACAACCTTAGTCAGCGTCAACTCCAAGCAGGTGTCGAAATTCGTTTTGTTGGCAATAAAAGACTGGCGGCCATGACAATGAACCCCGATCTCCTGAATTGACAAATGAAATAAATAGTTCCTCCCAACAGACCATTGGCAATGAGAACAACCTATCCAATTTCAACCTAGAAAAAAAAGAACCTTCATTTGAATTCTATGAAAATGCTGATTTAGAGTTTTCATATCCCCCATTTCCAGATGCCAATTATTCATACTACAGTGAAATGGATCCAGTGGAATTATTTGAATGTTTTTTTTTCGGATGAATTGCTACTAAATATTATAAAGGAAACCACCAAATATGCTTTATTTATAAATTGTCCGAACCCTTCATTTTCTTTAGATGAAATGCGAGTATTTTTGGAAAGATTATTTTTGTCGGGGTACAATGAACTACCCTTTAAACGCAGTTATTGGGCATATTTTTCGGATATGAGAAATAATATGGTGGTTGAAGCAATGAGACGTGACCGGTTTCTTCAGATATGCCGACTTATTCATTTTGCCGACAACAACGTCATAGATAAAGCAGACAAAATGTATAAATTAAGATCTTTGACGGATTATTTAAAAGAAAGGTTTTTGCTCCATTTTGTACCTGAAAGAAATTTGTGCTATGATGAGTCAATGATAAGATATTACGGCAAACACGGCTGTAAACAATTTATACGAGGAAAGCCTATTCGTTTCGGGTACAAAGTCTGGAGCCTCAATACACCGGCAGGATACATGATTAATTTTGAAGTATACCAGGGAAAAAATCCTAGAGCAAATATACAGTATGAGCAAATATTCGGAAAATGTTCAGCCCCTCTAGTACAAATGATCAACGATTTGGATGAAAATAAAAGGAACCTAAGGTATAATTTCTTTTTCGACAATCTTTTTACGGGGACTAATCTTCTCAAATCGTTAAAAATAAACGAATATGGGGCGACGAAAACAATCCGTGAAAACCGGATTCCAAAGCAGTGTCCATTACAGTCCAAAGCACAAATTTTAAAACAAAAAAGAGGCACTTGTTCATCTAATCTGGAAACAAAAAGTGGTATTCAGTTTATAAGATGGAAGGATAATATTGCAGTTACTATTTCCAGTACATCCTTTGGTGTGGCACCGCTACGAAATGTGGATAGATATTCTAGACAAGACAATAAAATAAATTCAGTCCCAAGACCATATGCATTTTCTGAGTACAACAAAAACATGGGAGGCACCGATCTTATGGATCAAAATATATCAAAGTAATTTATATTTAGAATTTGACATCCGTTCTACATACATAAAGACAAAATTTACATCGATTGGGGCTTGAACCTTGGTGGCGCAGTTGGTAGCGCGGTACTCTAGAAGTACAGGTCAGGTTCGAATCCTACTCGAGGTAAACTTTTTATTTATGTATTTAATAAAATTAATAATAATTTTAATTACATATTTACCTTGAACTTATTCGTTCATAACAAAAAACTTGTAATAATTTAATATTAGTCAAGTTGCTTTGGTATGTGCGAATCCTTGCGATATTGCAGGCTCACATTCCATTAATATAAGTAATTTGATTGTAATCTCATTATATTTAGAATTTGACATCCGTTCTACATACATAAAGACAAAATTTACATCGATTGGGGCTTGAACCTTGGTGGCGCAGTTGGTAGCGCGGTACTCTAGCAAAGTACAGGTCGTAGGTTCGAATCCTACTCGAGGTAAACTTTTTATTTATGTATTTAATAAAATTAATAATAATTTTTAATTACATATTTACCTTGAACTTATTCGTTCATAACAAAAAACTTGTAATAATTTAATATTAGTCAAGTTGCTTTGGTATGTGCGAATCCTTGCGATATTGCAGGCTCACATTCCATTAATATAAGTAATTTGATTGTAATCTCATTATATTTAGAATTTGACATCCGTTCTACATACATAAAGACAAAATTTACATCGATTGGGGCTTGAACCTTGGTGGCGCAGTTGGTAGCGGACTCTAGAAAGTACAGGTCGTAGGTTCGAATCCTACTCGAGGTAAACTTTTATTTATGTATTTAATAAAATTAATAATAATTTTTATATCAAAGTAAGTATAAGAATAATAATTATTTTTATACACATTTGCTGTTCTTGTATTGTTTCAGTTATCGTGTTGGAATCAGGGGAAAGAAGTGGTATTGGCCAATATTTACCTATTTTCTGGACGCTACTGTGCAAAATGCTTGGATTATCTATCGCAAAACGGGTCGACATATAAGCCAACTAGAATTTCGACGAGCTATTGTACAAGTAAATATAAAGTGATTTTATAATTTTAATTATTGGTTTTTAATTATATACGATTTTAGTCAGATATAAGAATCCTCCAAGCCAAGGGGGCAGGCCATCTACTCCGGGAGGTGAAAGATTTCGCGTAGCTGCTAATATAAGACAAGACAGGCTTGATCATTATGTAATTCCAGTGCCGGAAGGGAAAAGAAAACGGTGTGCCGCAGCAAATTGCTCTGGGAAAGGCAGAACGATGTGTTGTAAATGTCAAGTTGGTCTTTGTATTTCCTGTGTTAAGGGCTTTCATACCACGTAGATGTAAATTTTGTCATTACACTGCTGTTTCATAATATAAATATTTAAAAAAATATAATTATATGTATTTTATTTGTAAATCAATTTTATTAGGAACGCGCCTGGCGGGCCCATATGGACCCACCACTTTTCTTGTAAATTTCATATAACTTTTTTTTAAATCATTTTTTTGGTACATTTTAAGGCAAACTAAACCCATAAAATCCACTGAAATCATCAGAAACTAAAATTAAAAAACTCCGGCGTTAATGGGTTAAGATATCTATAATACAGTTTAACCATTTTTATTCATATTTAATTAATTTTTAGACACCTTGTGTTATATTAAGAAACTTCATAAAGAAAAGTTATGTAAAATTAAATTTTGTTTAAAAAATATGTCTACACTATTTCTTAGAAAATTAATCGTTATTCAGCTAATGAAAAAAATTGAACTAACACTTAAATTCTACCGTAGGATTTTTTTGCAGTTTTAGAAATATTTGATAAAAACCAAAAATTGCCCCTAATAAACCCTCTCCGCTGCTGGATTTCTTCGAAAATCTAATCAGCTCTAGTAGAAATGAAATGCGACTTAAATACAAAATTTCAAGTACGTGCATATTATGGTTCTGAAGTTATCGTGGCTACTAACTTACATCCACACGCACACACCCGCACACACACATATGCGCACACACGCACGCACCCACACACAGATGACCACGGACTCGGGCACGGACACCGACACATGGCCGGTCTTGAAGAAAATTGGCCAAACGTTGTAAAATGAGCTAAAAAGTCGATTTAGCGATAGCGAAAAAAGTCGATTACATGACCGTCTATAGCTACATGTGTATATGTAGGTTCGAAGGTAAAAAACAACGATTTAATTTTGTTACTATGGTTTTCGATATCTGGAAATTCTAATTGTACTATTAATACTAAATAACTAAAGTTCTCGTATCTACTTCGTTATCAAGACGACTTTATGGCACAACTTTATGGCATGCTGTACGTAAAGTGATAGATTTATTAATGATCACAGCATTCTGATACTGGTCGACGATAATAGTATATTACGTACCAAGGTGGAAAGAAACATTATTTTCGAGAGAAAAGATAGTTCGCTAAGACGTGCAGCGTCGAGTAGAACTATTTCTCGAGAGAATAATAACGACGTCCTTCTACCGAGGCACGTATACTATTTTATTCACAATCATTTAGAAATAAAATAATAATCAATAGAAATGCGTTGTAGTTACTCATATGATAATCATATCAATATTGCGTTGCAAATGTTATAGTGTCATTTAAAAATCAGTTGACATTTTGAAAGCTATTCAGAACATTAGTCTTATAAACTAATTACACAGTTTAATACTCTTAAGCTTTATACTGTGCTAATTATGTCTCAATACCGCATTGATAGTACGTCATAGTTGTTTCCGCCCGGGGCGTAACCTTGGTGAGGAATGGTTTGCTTTCAAACTTATCAGATGCACTATAATACGCTAATTACATGTATGATTGTGAATAAAATAACTTTCAGAACGGATGTTGATAATATTAATATTCGTTATATTTGATGTAATCACTACATCTTGTCACAGGTTAGAAATGTTAAAAAAATCCTTTATCTACAATATTTCGAAATGGTACAACTCTCTTCCGGCGAATATGAAACATTTAATAATACCTAAATTTAAAAAAAGCTGTATTTATTGGCACGTAGTACTTTTCAGAGCTTACTAAACCTTTCATCATTTTCATAATTTACTTTGCAGCGTTTAGGCTTCTTCACATTACCATCAATCAATCGTGAATATCTCTAACGTAATCTAGTTTTGGGTTAAGTTGAAGAGTACGAAGAGGTTAGGGAGACCGGGATTGGTTGTTACGATTTTCATAATATGGACAATAAACTGCTAATAATGATTAAAATAATTTTAAATATACAAAACAAATCTTTAATGCTTTATGTAAGTAATGAATAACTGAAAATATAACCAAAGCAAAACTAATACGACAAAAAGAAATGTATATTGAACCAGTGACAAATGCAACAACTGGCCCCACCCCGTGGTTGATTGTTACACGATTGGGGTATGTTGGTGCACAATGTCAATCATTCAGAAAGATGGCCATCATCATTATAACTGGGACAAATAAAAAATGGGCTACGATCGGAAGACTTAAAGTACCGTAAAACGAGGTTACTTTGCTCCTTCAGGGGATACAATGCTCCAACTTTTAATAATTACTATCGCCATCTATTGTGAAATAGTTTACTTGCAAGAAACTGTATGAAGCGGTTTCCTGTGGACTACACTCTAGTCGATCTCTGCAATGAAGCACACGGTGTTCCCGCCAGTTTATAGGTATTTTCAGAACGTCATCGAAATGCATGACATGCTATGCTAAAATCACAGCTGTAAAATTAGGTATTGGAAAGCAAACCTGTTGATGAATAAGGTAAGTTGTGTTTATATTCAAAGTAGTACTTTATTACCTTTAGAACAACGTACCAATCATGATAAAAAATAAATTCATACATATTTTTCTTTTACTAATTTCTGTTTTGAGGTTAAATTGCACCGATTATGGGGATACTTTGCACCGGCATTGTTTTGGAGCAAAGTATCCCCAGGTACAATTTGTACCTCTGATTTTATGTACTTATTTAATAGCACTTAGACATCTACTTGTATATTACGTGTTATTAAATTCAAGGAATAATTAACTAATTAACATTAACTGCAATAGTAATAATAATAAGTAATAATAATAAATAATAGTAATATAATAATAATAATAGAGAGACTTTATTTAAAACGTCCTGAACATTTTGGAGTTCGTTATTCGATCCATACACATCCCCAAAATGGGCCTGGGTGATGTCTTTTTAAAGATTTTCCTACCAAGTAAAGATAGAAAAAAAAAATGATAATAATCGTCTAAAACTTTCTTACAGCCATGCCTAGAACATACAAGAGAAAAGCTGGCTCCCGAAGCTATCAAAATTATTCGCAGGAGACCCTACAACTCTGCTTAGCAGCAGTCCGAAGTGGACGGATGTCTCAAAGGAAAGCCGAACAGGAGTTTAAAATTCCCCGTAGAACAATCATCAATAAATTAAAAGGTAACCGGAAGATTAGGCCTGGTCGGCCTTCAGTATTTTCTGAAGAAGAAGGAAGCTGCATTTGTAAACTGTATATTAGGCTTCAGCGAATTTGGATTCCCACTAGACTCTGTGGACTTGAGAATGATTGTTAAATCTTACCTAACGCGAATCGGTAGAAATGTGTTGCAATTTAAAAACAATGTTCCCGGCCACGAATGGGTGTTGGGTTTCTTGAAACGTCACCAAGAACTCACCGTACGATTTGCTAGCAACATAAAGCGTAGTAGAGCTGGAATTAATGTCACAACATTAACAGAATATATTTCCAATTTGAGCGAAGTTGTAAAAGATGTGCCGCCAGAGAACATTTGGAATTGCGACGAGTCTAATCTCACCGATAACCCTGGCCAGAAAAAAGTGATAACTAAGCGCGGGTGCAAATATCCAGAAAAGGTTCGAAATTCTTCGAAAAGTAGCATTTCACTCATGTTTGCTGGCAGCGCTGCTGGAGAGGTCTTGCCACCCTTCGTGGTCTATCGATCTTCTTGCATGTGGAGCACATGGACAGAAAATGGCCCCAAAGGAGCCCGATATACTAATACTAGTAGTGGTTGGTTTGATGCTTGCAGCTTTACAGAGTGGTTCGAAACCCTAATGCTGCCGAAGTTCAGAAAGCTACAAGGAAAAAAGGTTTTAATCTGCGACAACTTATCATCACACATATCAGTCCATGTGTTAAATCTGTGTAAAGCTAATAATGTTTCATTTGTGTCTTACCACCTAATAGCACTCACCTCACACAGCCTCTAGATGTGGCTTTCTTCCATCCAATGAAACTGGCATGGCGCAAAATATTATCTGAGTGGAAGGAAACATCGGAAGGTTCCAAAAGTACCGTGCTTCAAAACAACATTTTCCACTGCTTTTGAAAAACTCATGACTGCCTTAGAACCAAATGCTGCTGCGAATTTAATATCGGGCTTTAGAAAATGCGGCATTTACCCAGTAAATATTGACGAACTCCTAAAATGATCCCTCATCATAATAGTGATATCACTGCAGTAGAATCTTCATTCCTGGAAACTTTGGCAACTAAAAGATCAGAATTAACTGAGGTAAAAAGGACAAGAAAGAAAATGAGGATAGCTGCAGGTAAAAGCATTGGACCTAAGGACCTAGATGATAAAGAAACCCAGTCTAATGAACCACAGCCAAAGAATTTAAAGTCTAGTAGGAAAGTAAGAAATGCAGTAGATGACTCGCTTGGTGATGAAATATCATTCCAGGATTCATCTGATGATGATGCTGAAACCTATTTTGCAAATATGGTAAGAGAATCCATAGAGGATGAAGAAACAGTCGCCATAGCTTCTGGAGAAAAATCTTGCAAAGATCTTCTACAACTGCCTGAGATCGTTCGAGAAGCAGGGAAATATGTTATTTTCACATATGAAGGAGAGCTGTTTCCTGGTCAGATACTATCGTATGATAATGATGGGGCTGTAATTAAAGCCATGCAAAAGTCACTAAAGTCTTGGAAGTGGCCTGAAAAGCCGGATGTACTTCATTATGCCTGGCAGGATATTATTGGTGGAATTGCAGAACCAAAAAAAGTAACCAAAAGGGGATATTTTTCTGTTCCAGAGCTCGATAAAATTTGGTGAAAGTAGTTATGCTTTCTATTGATAGTTTGAATTTGATTTGTAAGAGTTTAAACCCATTGAGTTGATATATTCCACTTATATTAGTTTATTTATTTACGTTTTGTCTTATTTAACTGTTACCTTTGTAATAAAGCACTTTTTTACTTCTCAACACATATTTTTAGTTTGAACTAACATTTCTCTGGTGTCACTTTAAACTTAATATAGCCTAACTTTGCCCCAATATGTTACTGAAAGCTAACAATCTAATAATTTTTCTGGTGGAGCAAAGTATCCTCCCCCTATGAGGAAACTTTGCTCCAAAATGACTCATTAAAAAAAAAAATTGTGCGGCATTTTGTCTAAATACAGCTTAGACATTACACCTTAGATCATATACTGTACATTCACTTGATAAAAATATTTTCTTAAAACGTGGAACCGATTTTCACAAGTATTTTGAAAACCCTATTAAAAAATGGAGCAAAGTAACCTCGTTTTACGGTAAGCCTAGATACCACAGATTGTGCACTGTATTATAGTTGTGGTTGTGTTAATTTATTATTTGGCTTTAGGAAACGGTTGTTAAATAAACGACTACCTACAAGCACTACAAACTAGCAACTGCTTTATTCACTCACTCACTTTGCTTTATTCATATCTAGTCGCATGCATTCAGTTGCAATGCATGCGCACTTACAACACACTGGATCCAAGTTTCATTTGGCCTTGAGTCTGAAAAAGCTTTACAACAGAACAAAAAATATTTCTTCCTCTATTTCAGATGATTCACTCACTTTTCTTACAGTTTTCTTTTTTGAAGTAATATTTTTCTTCACACCATAGCGTTTCGCTTTTTGGTGTAACTCTTTACTTCTCTTATTGTCTTGATTTTTTTTCAAGTTCCTCTTTTTTTACAGAATGCGTTAGTACATAGTACACTTTTGTAAAATGGACGAAAGAGGAAAGCAGGTTGAACATGTGCTGATTTTCTAACAGAGTTGGAGGTAGGTATATTTTAATTTTCTGACAAAATACCTCATTTCGATATCTTATGCGATGCCGTTTAGGAGAAATTACAGGGACGGACGAACAAACGGCCATAGCGCGTATACCGAATGGTTAATTGTACTTTGAAAAATGCCCTAAAAGTTTTTTTAAGATGGCTAAAACATACACATTTGTACAAAATTTGTAGTAGCGTAACGCCTAAAAATCGTACTTGCGTTTTTCATATTATCAAATATTTTCAAATTGTTATTTAATTTACTTGGAAAAGTAAATCTAATATTAATTTGACGTAAAAACCAAAAAGAATAAAAATATCATTTTTCCAACTCCTATTCATAAAATGGTCACTTTGTATGTGAAATTTTATTATCAAAACAACATTTTAATCAAAAGAATGAATAAAGTGTTTACAGTAACACTTTTATTCACACTCCCATTGACAACGTGAATAAAATAAAATTCGCGCTATCTTTGAAATATTCGTTGCTATGGATGACTTGTTTATAAACAGGTGACACTTGGCGCAAATTTTTCAATCTGCCGATTTAGAAACTGAAAGCATACCACAAGATCTTAATTTAATGAAGCTGCGGCTGCAGTATCCTATTTATTGCCAGCGAAACCAAAATTAGTTTATGAAAAGGAGTGCAAGACATTTTGTGAATGGAAGACAATGAAAAATTTGGAAACTGTTAACGAGGAGGTACTGCTAGCGTATTTCTTTGAAAAATCGATGAAAGTAAAGGTGTCCACCTTGTGGTGTCGTTATTCAATGCTGAGAGCAAAGCTGCCCATAAATGGAAATATTGAAATTTCCAGGTAAGTAAACTTAAATGCCCTAAATTAGAAAAAATCTGGAACACTGGAACTGTGGTAGGATCTGTAACAAACAAAATACACCGATCGCTGATGATGATAGCTTAGCTATTGAAACGCGTTCGGTGTTTTAATTTTGTGTGGTATGTGGGTGTATTTTGTCTGTTACCCTAAATTAGAGTTAACTATTTTAGAGTTTTTCAGGTTTTCAAGGCTCATCGCTTTTATAAAAAGACAGGCTTCAGGTTACGAATCAAAAACATCCAGAACTTTTGAAAAACGGAATTCTAAAAATTTTTATCCGAGGCTCCGAATGAAGTGTACTTATGCATGAAGGTTTTAATGTTATGTTATAATTACAGATATGGATTTATCTGCTCTAAATTCATCGACATGCTTTGAACCATTCAAAAACGTTAAGGATTTGGAGTCCTGTGTCGAATACATGATAAACAATCTGAGTGTCATATCGACAAAGTATGGCGAAAAGGTCGTTGTGGAACTGGAGGAGTTTAAATGTGTGCTACCTGACCGTTTCCACAAGTATTTCAAAGCCGAGGACCAGCGTATACATCAATTTAATAACAGCTGAAGAGTAAAGATATTTTAACAAATGTTAAATATGATAAATGATTATATAATTGTTATGTTATGTAGTGATGAGATTGACTTAATAAATAAAATAATTTTGACTCGTACTACAAAAAATCTTTTTATTATCGATAATCGAACTCTATTACAGAAACACTATTTTAAATTTCCGCCTTAACGATTGCAGGGCCTGGATGTACCTTTAAAAATATACCACTAGGTAGAGTCACCTCTCTTGCAGAAAACATTCGTTAGTCCTAGAAATACACCACTAGATGGCGCCTCAAATTTAAATTTCGCGTAAAAATATACAGCTAGATAGAGCCACCTCTATTACAGAAAACATTCATTAGTCCTAGAAATACACAACTAGATGTCGCCACAAACTACTTTAAATTTCCCTCGAAGAGGGCCACGACAAGGGGCGAAGCTCTAACACAAGCTCCTGCACATGTCTTATGAGATAGTATGAGGTCCCCTTATTAGAATGCTATTTACAGGTAAGAGGCACTGGCAAAGGGGCGAAGACCCTAACATAAGTTCCTATATGTGTCTTATTAAAATCCTATTTATCAGCAAGAGGGCCTCGACTAGGGGGCGAAGACTAACACAAGTTCCTGTTTTATGAGAGTATGACGAGCCCCTTATTTTTAAATTTTCCGCAATAATGAATGCGCGCGTACGACCAAACAGCTGAAAGCGGAGCGTAACCTAAGCTCCAATCAGAACGCAGTGCCTTAGGCCTCCAAGCAGAACAGAACCTTGGCCGAGTCTAAGGACCAATCAGAAACCAGCGGGGCCTGGTCTGCCATTAGGTCCTCCAATCAGAACGATCAGCCTGGGGTTGGATGCGCGCGCACCGCCAATCAGATGGAGGTGGGTGGGGCCACGTGGAGGTAGGGAGGTCACGTGACTACTCCCACTTTGCCCCCACTTTTGATTAACCCCACGGCACCCTTCAACCACTTTTAATTAATTATGACGTCAGTCTCCTGAAGTGCCACCTTTCCACTAATGAAGTATGACTATCATACCCCAATGAAAGGCTTCGGCGAAGAGAGTATTTTTTCACCAACTCTCATTGCTTCCGACCCCCTATAGAAGTGAGATCGGTAGTTCCGGATTGATTATTGTCACTCCGGCCCTCCACTAGACATTTTTTTGCGGACTTGGTCCTACATAATACTCAAATAAAAGGTCTCGACCCCCAATAAGCGAGATTGGTCGAAAACGATAAATGTTAGGTGTCATACGACCACTTGTTGAAAAGTTTTGGACAAGACGGATCAAACTATCGTTTCAGAATTTAAACTAATCTAGCTTAGAAGGCGTAGGAGAAAGTGAGAGTTGGAGGCCTTTCAGTACAGTACCGTATACCTATAAGTATACTTAAAATAATTCTCCCCGGCCATTCGCCCGTTTTGTCAAAAGCTGAAAAACTGTTACTCGTTCTAACTCCAGAGGGGTGAGAAGTGGCACAGTTCGATGTTGCTTGTAGATAGCTTTACAACAGGTAGCCCATGACTTATCTACGGTCTATTGCTTCGGGATTATGACCAATCTCGCTTATAGGTTAAAGAGGTTGAGCGGTGTAAAAAATTGTCCCCTTAACCAATTTTGATAAGACTAATTGTGAAAACTCCATCTCACTCTGTGGGGATCACAATCCTTGTGGTCATGGGAACTTTATAGGCAATATTCATTTATTGGACGTTTAAATCATTCCTTCTTGGACATTTTTCCACCGAAATCAGTTGCATAACTATTGAGACATTTCAGTTAAAAACCTATATGATCAACGATAATTCATAACATTCACTTATTGGCCATCAGTGCGTCACGTAAAATGCGCCAAAAACTACGTATACCTATGTGAAATCGTTTCTGGCGGTTTGATCTTCCCAGAAAATAGAAGAAAGGAAGAGGGTAAGAGGTACTCAAACAGTCACGACGAAAGGGGTATTTTTTCACCTCGTATCTCCTCCGACCTCTATATGCGATAAACCTTAGATGGCAAACAACCACTCGTTGGAAAGTTTTCGACAAGCCGCATTAAATAGTCGTTCCAAAATTTTGACTGATCTCGTTTAGAGGGCGTAGGAGACGGTGAGAGTCGGAGGCTTTTCATTAGAGTACCATATACTTAGGTGTTTCTTCTAAAAGAATTGTTCTCCTCTCCCAGTACTCGCTCGTTTTGTGGGAAGACCAAATCAGCCGAAAAATTTTAACTCTTTCAAACTCTAGGAATGGGGGCGGGTGACAGTTTGATGCTGCTTGTCGAGAGCTTTCCAACGGGTAGTCGCATGACATATGTATGGTCGAAGAGGATGAAAGGTGGTGAAAAAATCCCCCATTAACCACCTCACCCAATTTTGATACGTGACCAATGGCAAAGCGAACTCTTTCTCACTCCATAATTTATTTATTGGCAAAAAACCTTTGTATATTTACGTGGAATAGTTCGTTCTATACGTGTCTTATCATTTTTACTTGACATTTGACCTCCAGGTCAACCATATTAGTAACCGTGGTTATATTAGTGTCCTAAAGAATATTTTAGGAAAAACCGCATCATTTCAAGTCAAACCGTTAGGCTTAAAATGCAAGTACGGACAAAACATTCCCATAATAAATATTTTTAAAAATCAACATAGCATTTAATTAATTATTATTCATGAAACAATTGTGGAAACTAGGACATGTGCAAATTTTCAGTAGTAGACAACGCAATTGTAATTGCAACAGTTGATTGCATGATAAGTTGTATTATCTAAACTAGCCTTTTAATACACTTGCAGGAAAAAATCCAATTGCATGATCAATTTGACAATACATATATTTGCATTATTTAGAAGTTCATACTTTATGTCTCTGAAGTATCGATCTCACTTCTTGCAATTAAACATTTTAGAATGCAAACTTGTCAAAATATCTCATTTCTTTTCTAGACTCTTGTAATCTTTTGATTTAATTTGTGTTCTAGTAATTTATGTAATGGTAGAGGTGCTGTGTTATTTTGTTATATTTTGAGACATTCTTTGTTTCAGAACTTGTTTCATATAATGAATTCTTAACATCTAAATCATAATTTTGAAAGTCAAAACTTTTCATTAAATAGCATCTATAATAAACACACTATGTTGCCACAATCTTAGGTCACATCAATCTGTAATGAATATTTTTGACGAAAAGAGATCCATTTCTGGACTTTTTCTGAGGAAGTTTAATATTGTCTGTGAGAGCATGATTTAAAGGAAAACGTGAACAAAACAAAGAATCAGGAAGGGAAACAGGAGTCTAGAGTATTTACCGATGAAAGTGTGAAACAAGTGGAGGAGTTAGTATATCTGGGTAGAATGTTCACTGCAGATGGTACAAAGGAGTTTGGACGACGGGTCAATGCTGGAAGAAAAGTGATTGGAAGTACATGGACGATAATGAAAAACGAAAGCATGTGCGTAGCTGAGAAACGAGCAATCTATATTGGCGTGTTTGTCCCGTCAGTACTACATAGAAGTGAGACGGGTACGTCAAAAAAAGTACAAAAGTAAAATAAGTACTGTGGGCATGAAATTCTTGAGAAGCGTGTGCGGTAAAACAAGACGGGATAAGATGAAGAATGAGTGTATAATGAAGGAGTGTGGCGAAGAATAGAAAATGATAGATAGGTATAAAAATAGTACACTACGTTGGTTTGGTCACATCTGAAGAATGACAAACTAAAGATTAACAACCCAAATTTAAGTGGGTGAAGTTAGAGGTAATACTGGGTCTGGTAGGCTGCGTAAAACTTGGCTGAATGAAGTAGAATGTATAATAAAAGAAAGAAAGATAAGGAGTGTTAAAAATAAAAGGGCATGTCAGAGAGGATGTATAAATATTGCAGAAGCCAGGGAGGTACGGAGGGATAGGAAAGCATGTAGAAAGATTTTAAAATAAACGAGGCAGGAATTGTTTTGCCTACCCCACAAGGGAATGGTGTGAATGTTATATTAAAAAGAAGATAATTGGTTACATACTGAACATGTTACACCACTGCTTTATAATTTCTTATATACTATGTGAATGTAGTACACAACACCCGATTGAGAAAAAGAAATATATTCCCACTATCTAATACAATCAATAATGCAAGATTGTACTGTCATAATTAGCTTCTAAATATTCAATGCCACGCCGGATGCACAAAAATAGTAGTAGGAAAATCTACTTGACAAACTATCAATAGAATAAATAACCATGGTATGAGAATTGGTCTGGTTACATTCAAATGTTTATAAACCGATTAGATTTGTGCAGAAATCTTACAAGTATATGTGTACCATGGATTCACCCCTGCTTAAATATCCTTACCACTAATAACTTTCTCAATAAACTTTAAAATTAGTACTTTGTAAAATAACTTTACAAAAAAAGACAACATGATTACTTTTTAATTTAAGATGTATGTTCTTTCAGGCATAAAGGTATGAGTAAATAAAACAACACTTTAATCAGTTTAATAAAACATATCTTGCATTTATAGATCACGACAATATTTTAGTAACAAGTAACATTTTAAATTAATGTTTGTATTATGACCTATAAAAAAATAAGGCAAACCAAACAATAACACAACATGAACAATGCATTTTAACATTGATTAGCAAGTTACTGTATGCTTTCACCTATTCTTTGAGTTATCTTGATATGTTCTATTGTGCTTTTGACATCTGCTAATGATTTTAATTTAAACTTTACGGAACAAGTTCAGCACAGTTTAGTAACAAAAGTCATCTTATACACACCTAAAGATACTGCTCTTGTGTCCAATAGTTATAAAAGACGAAAACTACATTATTTATTGTGTGTAAAAATTAATTTTTATGTAAGTATCATTTATCTTTAGTGCTTTTAGCATTTGATAAATATTCTAATAAATCATTCAATCCAGTAAATTCAGTACGGCCTTGAGGAGGATTATTCTTAGGTATTCTAGGCATGATTGAACCCATTTTATACCGAAATTCTTGCAGCTGTAAAACACCACTAAAAGTATTTTTAAAATAACACAAATTTGTTTTACCGATTCAGCTCCCGATATTTTCCATATCGAATAAAACAATACACCACAACCAGTAATTGCATACAATGTTCCCCACCCTAATGCTCGAAATGCAAGTGATATTGCAGGCTCGCTCATTTCCAAACTACCAGCCATTCCTTTACTAAAATATTTTCCGTCTTGCTTTCTTACACCAGCTAATGTTGCCCCAAAACCAATAATTGCAGATACTCCAGTTACACTAACCAAAAAAATTCCAGCTATAATTTGAATAATTATGAAATTATAAATTAATTACATAAAAATGCACCTTTTACTTTAAAATTGTCATCTTTTTTTGTTGGATTTAATGGTAAATTTTGTGATTCTTGTGACATGATTTCTTAGGTTACTGTTACGAACACAATCACAGTGTTGCCAGATCTTCGCCCGATTATACAAGGACTGACGAAAATAATACCATTACTGTATTGAAGCATTGATTATTACATAGACGATGATTGAAGATAACCCACAAAGTGTGGTGAGATAACTATTAGAATCGTTTGTTATTTCGTACGGTAACACCACACACATAAAAAAATATTTTGTTGTACGGATAACACTTGATTAATTTAGCTCTTATCAGCATATTAAACTGAAGCAATACTCGATTGTAATTATGTGTAAAAAAACTGACAAAATAATTTAAAAGAGGAATTATAATGTGAAGACGAAATAATGTAGCTAATTAAAGTAAATAAATATTCGAATTTTTTTGCTAATTAAAATAACTTAACAATAAACTCTTATTTTTTAAATTGCTTGCAAGCAGACTTTAAATTATCATCTTTAAGATTTACGGTTTATGCATTTCTAATTGCTTATCGAGTTCATTAAACAATGATTCTAGAAACTCTATTTACTTACCTATAAGGCTATAACTTTTTTGTGCGATCGTTCATTTTTGTCAACTTACTGTCACTGTCTTGACAACAGTAGGTGGCATTTACTGTTTAATGAGTCTAACTGAACGGTAAGTAATTTACTTACCGTTCAGCGAACAGTAAGTAAAATTTATAGTTTACTGAAACACCTCCCAGAGTTTTATTAATATTAAAATTAAATGTACAATTGTTACAATTGGAAATGGTAATAATAATAATAGTTTAATAATAATAATAATAATAGTTTACTAAAATACTTATCTTTTTGGGATTTTTAATGGTGTACTTTAAATTATACAATCTAAACGTTTCGATAACACTTACAGTTATGTTCGTCAGTAGTAATGTTTGTTAAAATTGTTAAAGATGTAGTAAACAATTAAATTTAAAGGACTTGGCGAGATCAATTACGGAATGAGCATATGGCTTCCACGATTAACAAACAGTGCAGGGTTATTGCCCTTGGATGACTTTACATGATCGATGGAGTGTCTCATGTACTGAATGAATTTTTCTTGGTTAGACCAACCTGAGGGAAAATTTGTACTTTTCTTGGCAAACTTTAAGTTTTGTAAAAAATCATCAACGTTCTTTTGTTGAAACTTTTCATTTATTCGGCATTTTGTAATTCTTATTGGCATACTGCTAACGCTCGAATTTCTTATTTATTTAAACCAGAATCGCGTTGAGATGAGAACAGTAAATATTTCTCTATCTGCTTCTTTTCTTACGCTGTAAATACTTTTTAAAGCATCTGTAGATGAAGATTTCCGGATTTGCGGTGTAACAACACAGAATTTATGGCTGGTTGCAGATTAGTAACATTAACGACTTCCCTTTCTTGCCGTTTTACTTCGAGGCATCTTGCTGAAACAACAAAATAAGTAAATACGTAATTTTACCAAAAATTATTATTTTATGTACCGATAAATTGTGGACCCATGAAATAATTTATAAAAAGTTATATGTAGGTACCTTGAGACTGTCCCAAGGTACAGGTTACCCATCTGGACTGATCTTTGTCGAGATTATTTTTGGGTTGGACAACTCAGGTTTTTTATGTTACCAGAAGAACGAAAAGATACTAAAATATAAACCTACATAATTCAATTTCCGGAAATTCCTCTTCCCATTTACAACACAGTCGTAAGTCCAACAAAGTAAAATAAATGCACTCGAAACCCCAAGTATTCACAATAGCACGTGTACGCTCTTGTATCATCGAACTAATTGAGATGATACAAAACTCTCTGCACACTTGAGACTACATTTGAGAATTGTTGCTCTCCGGCAATAAAGGGTGTATTTAGCCCTTTGGTTCCGTGGTACATGCGTTCCAAGGTACAACACTCTCCTACCTAAAAGTTTAATGCTAAAGCAAAAGCGCTTACTTTGTGTAGTTACATTTCTTTTGATACTAATCTGACTAAAAGTGCATTGCAGCAGATTGAAAATAAGGCTAATGATATATTGATAAGGTGGGATAAATGTGATCCTTGAACATTGCCATATCGTTAGTCAATTTCCAAAGCAATAGGTAAGTAGCTCAGGAATGTTTTGTTTAAATGAGGTTTCTCTTTCATTTGCCCTTGCGATTGGCTCAATTGTATTAACCACAACTACTACTGGGGCAGAAGTAAAAGAGTAAGATGTAATTAAAAGGATAATTATTTTAATTAGAAACCTAGTTATGATTTTTTTGTAAAAACAAATCAGATGTTTTCATTTAACACAAAATAAATTCTTATTATTTATTGCATATTAAGTAAAAACGAAAGACTACAGATTGTAATATGAAACAAAACATTAAATTGCAATGATCCTCTTCTTTCCATGGTTGGCTCTCGCCAAACTCTCACTATATTTTGGGTATGAATCGTGTTAATGTCATCAAAATTGGGTTATGTAAAGGTTAGCAACAGAGTCACGTTTACTTTGGAGCTTTTAAAGAATTTTATTTCCTCCAAGATCTTTCATCAACAGAGGCGACCACTTGGCCAACAAAATACTTTAACTTTTTTTTATGCACTGTTTCACCAATACCCAGGATTCTTCATGGTACGTTGGTTAAAATTAGCTTCCTTATTTTCAGCTTTCTTTTGAAGTTTTTCCAAACATACTTCATCGTTTTGCATACGGTACATCATCAGCTTCATCGCTATCGCTTAATCTTTCTTTTACAGTTTTGTGTTTTTATCGGGTTTAGTTTTACTTTGGATTTTGTTTTCTTCTACCCCATCAAGCACATCAGCTTTAATTAAAACTTTAGCACCACTGTCAACATTACGACGAGTTGTTTAATGGGTTGTGAACTCTGCTGGACGGTAGATAACAGCATAGGTTTAAATAATTTTTTGATTCAAACATAGCGGTTTTATAGTGGACGTAGATGTGAACGCAATTGGCTCAACGCAATAAATATGAGTTGGTTGTGTTGATACTTTAGTGGACTGTTCATTTTACTTCCTCGCACGTTCCTTTAGCGCTTTAGAACCTCCATTTTTCGGCATACATTCATGATAACCATTAACCAGTAATTGCTTTCCAGATTTCACTTACGAACTTCGGGAATAATGCTTTTGGTAATTTACGTCCAACGTTTCTTACGTTGGCATACAACCAAGCTTGCATTCCATTTATCTTTAAATGATTTAAACATTGAAATATCAATAGTTGGTGGAAGTTTTAAGATAATTATATTTTCCCTGTTTCATCTACCCTTTTTTGATGTCTATACACTATTCCTCGAAATTCAGTATTTTAGGGACGCACCACTGATCCCACATATGCACTGAGTTGAATATTTTGAAAGGAGGAGCTTTTACTCCAGTAGCACTTGCATTACATGAACTGTTGTGTTCTCTCGTCTTGGTGAAATGATAGTATAAGAAGTGCAATTTTCTTTTGGCCGCAACCTTAGTTTTACATACATTGTGTGGCTTTTTATTAAGACCATTTTTATTGTCGTAAATCAAAATAATCAAAAATCATAAAACGATCAGTTGCTGCGTGGAGCGAATTCTACCGCTTGTGGAATTTTGACACTTAAATTAAAACGTTTTTAAAGTAAATGAACCAATCTTCTCCAGGGATACAATTCTTGGAAGGAGTTTTTAATTGAGAATCTCTAACAAACTTTCCAACTAATTCTAATTTTTTTATATAAAAAACCTCACTTCTCTAAAGCATTGATAATTTACTGATTTCGTTTCAGTTTCTTTAGGGAGAGCTGTTTGTTGTCCTTGCCTTTAAACAATTCCTCTAGTTACCTTTAGATATATGTAAAGAGTGGAATATGGTACTGTAAAAAATCTTTTGCTTTGTAAGCAGTCATGGTGCTTAAGTCTAACATTATGGAGAGCATTCCTCAAATCCTCCTCACTATATGTTGAAGCATTTCCCTTTTAATGTAAGTTCCATCCATGTTTGCCTAACCACCCGTTAAACTAACAAGAGGATCTCCGTCGGTCAATGGAATGTCGGGCAACTACCTTTCAAACTCCACAGTGTAGGTGTCTAGTAATGAGAGAGTATGTCGGGCTTACAACCCTGCATATCCCTATCACCAGGTGTATAGTGTTGTATTTATTTCGACTTACGTGCATTCAACGTTAGATCTCTGCAACTCTAACTATTTAACTTCGGTGATGCTATCAAGTCGCGGAATCGCGATTTCTACTCGGACGGCGGTTACAGGTTGACGGTTTTAAACGGTAGTAGACGGCGCGAACGCGACGATAGAGCACACGACTTCTATTCGGATTCTTCTGGTAGCGGGCTTCATTTCGCGAGAGGTCGATTCGGTTAGATTCGAGTAGCTTCTTCTCCCCCTTTTTAGCAGCGCGTGCCGCGTTTTTATAAAGAATTCGCGAGGGTGGTTACGAAACTTTGGTGGTGAGATTTCGTAGGCCAGTGTTGGCGGAAGATGCTCTGACGTATACAAACTTTTAAACGTTTTTGGGATTTACGTCTGGAGGGAGGATGCATGATTAATTATTGTGCAATTTTATGCAACGTTATGAAACATGTTTAACTTTTACTAAAACTTCTACGAATTTTTATAATTGCTTGCACCTGTGCATTTAGCGAGTCACTTTATCTTAATAAATTCCGTGAATATTATATCAGTACTGGTATTTTACTTAGCAAATAATTAATCATGACAGGAAAATTTTGAATAAAGGACGGCGTCTTGCTAATAACTTTAGGAAACTAATTAATAATAATAAAAAATTTGGACATCTGACGGCGTCCCTTTACAATAATAATAATAATAATAATAATAATAATAATAATTCAAATTCAAATTCAAATTGTTTATTTCAAATAATCCGTACAGTTATCGGTCCTGCTAAGCCACTGACTTGTCTGCAGGTGCCGAATTACCTAAGATGTTACATATAATAATAATAATAATAATAATAATAATAATAATAATAAACATGAAGTATACGTAGCAAACGTGTCAAAGGATGAAGTGGATTATACGGCGAGTCAGGCATGGTTGACTATTGGTGGCATATTCTCTGAGACTGAAGGATTTGTATTTGCAATCCAAGACAGAATAATTGCTACTCGAAATTACCAAAAACACATTATCATGGACCAGAACGTTGTTGATAAATGTAGGATATGTGGTAAACCAGGTGAGACAATAGAACACATAACAAGCAGCTGCGAACCACTTGCAGCAACCTCATATACAGCGAGACATGACAATGTCGGAAAAATAATACACGAACACCTACAAAGAGCCATAGACAACATGAAAACATACGCACCATACTACAAGTACATTCCAGCTAACGTCATCGAAACCGACAAGTATAAGCTGTACTGGAATAGACTAATCCTAACTGACCACTACGTTCGCTGCAACAAGCCAGACATTTTATATTTTGACAAAATCCAAAGAAAAGTTAAGATCATAGATATAGCAATACCACACGTTTCAAATGTTACCAATACCCGAAAAACAAAAATCACAAAATATATGGAACTGAGACAGGAATTAAAACAGCTATGGGACATAGAACAAGTAGAAATAGTACCAATAATTATAGGAACTTTAGGTGAAATACCAAAACAACTCCAGGAAGATCTAGACGGTCTACAAATGCCTAAAAATACCTATGCTCTAATGCAAAAATGTGTGTTATTGGACACATGTAGAATTGTAAGAAGCGTTTTGAATATTTGACCAAAGAAGCCTACTGTACACACAAAGCTTAATAGATCCATCCAAGGAAACTAAAACATTTCAGTATTTAACCAAAATTATCAGTCAACAACAGACACAGTCATACACTCATCTCATGTATTCAACTAGCTTATTTACTGTTGATTTACAGTAACCTTCAATACTGTATATACTTACCTCATAGAGGTCGTTCTACAGATTATGTACTACCATTAAATGTGAAACTAAAATAATAATAATAGTTTACTGATTAGCAGAATTTCTGACACAATTATTTTACAACTGTCACATTAACATTCAGGTTACTAAGGAAACAATACATACGCTTGTGGCTCGGCTTGTGGTCATCTTTTAAGCAATTTTGAGATAAAATAAAATGTGTTTTGCCTACATTTTGCCATCAAGTGTATTGTTGATCGCACAAAAAATAGCATAAGCATTTCGAACAGTAGGTGGCATTTACTGTTTAATGAGTCTAACTTCGCTCAGTCGCCAAACATTGTCGTCGATCGGTAAACTGTCCTTACTGTTCTTAATACTTAATATACTATAACGTTTTATTTTTTTAAGCGTTTAGTCCGTAATAGTTCATTATGTTTATAAATATAACTTAAATATTGTTAAATTAAACCATCTAGAGCACACTTTTCAGGGCACATATTACCTTCGAGTGAAAACCTAGTTTTATTCAGAAACTAATATGAAGAATGAAATATACCGCCATATTGATCGTATTATATCTTGTCTACATTTTACAAGTCTTTGATTTTAATCATTCAAAAATGCTTGCCACCTTTTTAACCTCTTGTATCAAAATGCTATCTGTATAGGGGAGTGCTGTTCCTTGGGAAATGTTTCTACTTTTATTTTTTCTTCGACATTATTTAAACCAAATAAATGTAACCATGACCAGTATGCTTACTGTTATTTTAAATATTCATTCAAAAAATGGCAAAACGGTAATATTATAATAAGCGGGTTTTGTATCTTAGGACAGTACTAATTGTACCTTGGGATAATTCTAATTTAACGTTAAGACAACGAACAAATAAATAAAACGACTCCCTAAATTTGTAGAACATATACATTTATTAATATGTGCCTACATATTATAGGCACTACTGGAAAGGTTAATTGTTTCATTCGCTGCCCTGATCCTTCTCGCAGTGTTGGTTTTGATAATTTTTTCGAAATATCCGATTTGCTTGACAAATTTGTTAGAATGTGTTATGATTTTTACATAAACAAAACATTTTTCTTCCAAAATCTTTTTTTCTAGATAATGACACTCAGATTTTTTCCCCTTCAATTCTACCAATACAAAGTCTCCTTCCAATATCGTGGAATTTTCTATCTCTTTCCTGTTCTACGGCGATATCTTCTTCAACTAGTTTTTCGAAATAATCGTTTTCACCACTAGTGGAATCCTGCACAGGTATTTTGGTATTGCCATCATCGTCTGAACTTTCTGCAAAACTTTTGAGCGCTTTTTTTAACTGTTTTTATGGGTTTTTGGTCCTGTCTCTTTCAATACTCCATTTCAAACTTTTTTATTCCTGGGTTTTCGTCAATATTCTGGCCTTTTCCTTGTTCCTGCAGACTTTGGATACGGCTTTATCATTTCAGCACTCACAAAAATTCCTTACCTGCGAGCTGACATATGTTGATGCGATGATCCAGGTTCGTCAACATTTTCAGTCTGCTCTGCGCCTTCATTTCCAATGTAAGTTTCTAGTCTATCTGTTACAAAGGCACTAAAGACTGGAGCTTGTGCAAAATGTGGGGGGGGATGTGAGTAGTAGAACACCATTGGACTTTGCGAGATCAATTACAGAAATGGGCATATGACTTCCACGATTAACAAACATTAATAAAGCAGGGTTATTGTCCTTGGATGGCTTTACATGATCGATGGAGTGTCTCATGTACTGAATGATTTTTTCTTGGTTAGACCAACCTGAGGGAAAATTTGTACTTTTCTTGGCAAACTTTAAGTTTTGTAAAAAATCATCAACATTCTTTTTGTTGAAACTTTTCATTTATCCGGCATTTTTGTAATTCTTATTGGCATACTGCCAATGCTCGAATTTCTTATTTATTTAAACCAGAATGGCGTAAATATTCCTCTAGCTGCTTCTTTTCTTCCGCTGTAAATACTTTTTTTAAAGCATCTGTAGATGAAGATTTGCCGGATTTGAGATGTATCAACACAGAATTTATGGCTGGTTGCAGATTAGTAACATTAACGGCTTCCCTTTTCGTGCCGTTTTACTTCGAGGATCTTGCTGAAACAACAAAATAAGTAAATACGTAATTTTACCAAAAATTATTATTTTATGTATCGGTAAATTGTAAACCCATGAAATAATTTATAAAAAGTTATATGTAGGTACCTTGAGACTGTCCCAAGGTACAGGTTACCCATCTGGACTGATTATTTTTGGGTTGGACAACTCAGGTTTTTTATGTTACCAGAAAACGAAAAGATACTAAAATATAAACCTACATAATTCAATTTCCCCGAAATTCCTCTTCCCAGTTACAACAAACACAGTCGTAAGTCCAACAAAGTAAAATAAATACACTCGAAACCCCAAGTATTCACAATAGCACGTGTACGCTCTATCATCGAACTAATTGAGATGATACAAAACTCTCTGCACACACATGAGACTACATTTGAGAATTGTTGCTCTCCGACAATAAAGGACGTATTTAGCCCTTTGGTTCCGAGGTACATGCGTCTCAAGGTACAACACTACTACTAAAAGTGCATTGCAGCAGATTGAATTGAATTAAGTAGCTCAGTAATTTTTTGTTTAAATGAGGTTTCTCTTTCATTTGCCCTTGCGGCTGGCTCAATTGTATTAACCACAACTGCTACTGAGGCAGAAGTAAAAGAGTAAGATTTAATTAAAAGAATAATTATTTTAATTAGAAACCTAGTGATGATTTTTTTGTGAAAAACAAATCAGATGTTTCCATTTAACACAAAATAAATTCTTATTATAAATATATTTTATTGCATATTAAGTAAAAACGAAAGACTACAGATTGTAATATGAAACAAAACATTAAATTGCAATGATCCTCTTCTTTCAATGGTTGGCTCTCGCCAAACTCTCACTATATTTTGGGTATGAATTGTGTCAATGTCATCAAAATTGGGCTATGTAAAGGTTAGCAACAGAGTCACGTTTACTTTGGAGCTTTTTAAAGAATTTTATTCCTCCAAGATCCTTCATCAACAGAGGCGACCACTTGGCCAACAAAATGCTTTAACTTTTTTTTATGCAATATTTCGCCAATACCCAGGATTCTTCATGGTACGTTGGTTAAAATGAGCTTCCTTATTTTCAGCTTTCTTTTGAAGTTTTTCCAAAAATTCTTCATCGTTCTGCATACGGTACATCATCATCTTCATCGCTATCGCTTAATCTTTCTTATACAGTTTTGTGTTTTTATCGGGTTTAGTTTTACTTTGGATTTTGTTTTTCTTCTACCCCATCAAGCACATCAGCTTTAATTAAAACTTTAGCACCACTGTCAACATTACGACGAGTTGTTTAATGGGTTGTGAACTCTGCTAGACAGTAGATAACAACATAGGTTTAAATAATTTTTTTGATTCAAACATAGCGGATTTATAGTGGACGTAGATGTGAACGCAATTGGCTCAACGCAAGAAATATGAGTTGGTTGTGTTGTTACTTTAGTGGCCTGTTCATTTTACTTCACCGCACGTTCCTTTAGCGCTTTAGAACCTCCATTTTTCGCCATACATTCATGATAACCATTAACTAGTAATTGATTTCCAGATTTCACTTACGAACTTCGGGAATATTGCTTTTGGTAATTTACGTCCAACGTTTCTTACGTTGCCATACAACCAAGCTTGCATTCCATTTATCTTTAAATGATTTAAACATTGAAATATCAATAGTTGGTGGAAGTTTTAAGATAATTATATTTTCCCTGTTTCATCTACCCTTTTTTTGATGTCTATACACTATTCCTCGAAATTCAGTATTTTAGGGGACGCACCACTGATCCCACATATGCACTGAGTTGAATATTATGAAAGGAGGAGCTTTTACTCCAGTAGCACTTGCCATTACATGAACTGTTGTGTTCTCTCGTCTTGGTGAAATGATAGTATAAGAAGTGCAATTTTCTTTTTGGCCGCAACCTTAGTTTTACAAAAATCTGTGCAAACACTGATTATATCAAAGTTCCATACATTGTGTGGCTTTTTATTAAGACCGTTTTCATTGTCGTAAATCAAAATAACCAAAAATCATAAAATGATCAGTTGCTGCGTGGAGCAAATTCTACCCCTTGTGGAATTTTGACACTTAAATTGAATCGCTTTTTAAAGTAAATGAACCAATCTTCTCCAGGGATATAATTCTTATAAGTCTTAGAGTTTTTAATTGAGAATCTCTAACAAACTTTCCAACTAATTCTAATTTTTTTATATAAAGAACCCCACTTCCCTAAAGCATTGATAATTTACCGATTTTGTTTCAGTTTCTTTAGGGAGAACTGTTTGTTGTCCTTGCCTTTTTACAATTCCTCTAGTTACCTTTAGATATATATAAAGAGTGGAATATGGTATTTTAAAAAATCTTTTGCTTTGTAAGCAGTCATGGTGCTTAAGGCTAACATTATGGAGAGCATTCTTCAAATCCTCCTCACTATATGTTGAAGCATTTCCCTTTTTAATGTAAGTTCCATCCATGTTTGCCTAAAAAAATGAATATCTTAGACGAACTTATTCTAGCTGCTTCAAAGGTATTTACGGGGCAAATTTATCATGCATTTTACAATTACCCCAGGTAAACATGTTACCTATGCTCCTAATCCCAATTTTGCACTAAGACAAATGCAACATGCCCAAAAGAATTGCATCATTTCTAATTATAAGTCAAAAATAAACATAAGGCTGGAAACTATAATTATTACTACCTACCTTCAAATTTTCACATTCACCAACACTGCTACCAACTTGCGCGCAAATTACGCCCATAGTTGCAGTTATATGTATCCAGCTGAATTCAACATTGTAGTCAGTGGTGTGTACAAATATTATTTCTCAATTATTAATTTACAATCGTATTTCCTGGAAACTGTTTTGTTAATACGCAGTTCTTTCTACAAATGATAAAAAATGTGTGCTTATAACTTTATAATTTAATAAAGGGTAAAGAGTATTAACACTACGTCAATCGCCGTTGATAAGTATTCTAAGGATAGTTGCCAAGAGGACCATCACACAATTCAGAAATTTTTAACATAATTTCAGATATTTTACAATCGTGTAATACAACAGTTATTTATGTATTAAGGGCATAATGAGGTTTTTAAACCAGTTATGCCCGCAATGTATACAAAATTTTATGCACGATTAATATATTGAATATTTAAAATGAATTATAACGTTAATTGTTTTCAAGAGAAATATATTTTTCATTTATGATCATTTTATATATGTAATTATTTCAATAAATTACGTAAATGTCTGATATTTATAAAGAGTCCCTTTTTTGTCGTGTTTCTGACGTTTCATTATTTAGAAGGAATTAATCAAAGTCTAGAAAGTACGAACCAGATAGCACGGCCCTCAATTAAGGCACACTAGGATTACATCACAAGGTCTACAATTTACGAGACTATTCTAACACTTATGTCGATTTAAATAAATAGCGCACGATCCCGCTTATAGGGCAGTATTACGCATCAAGTCTGGCGCGAAAGGAATTTGCTTACGACGGTGTCTTGTACGTGTGGAAAATAAATATACCAGTGCGTGTAAATAAATATAGTGTAAATAGTTCGTTAGTTAAGGTTTAAGTGTTAATAAATAACTATTTTGAATAAATAATCGTTATAGTGTAGTGTGTATCTAGGGCGGTAGAAAATCAGAACATACCAAAAGGAAAGTGTACATTTAGTAGAGATCTGGAAAATGAATATCCATTTATTGAAAAGACAACTTCAGGTAGTGATGAAAAGTGCTTAGAATGTTGTGCACGGTTTTCACTTGCACATGGTGGAAAGGCGGATGTTATTCAACACCTATCGACTCCATTGGCACAATGGAGAGCCAAATTTGTAATGAATTTTCCTCGTTATTAGATTAAAATAAGTAATCCATACTGCAATTTATTAGAGTAATAAACTATAATAATTATTTTCCCAGGCTAGCTCTTTACTATACGAACATCATTTAGTTATAATTTACGTTCAATAATTGTTAAACTTTGACCAATAACAATAATTCAAGTTATGAATCGGACTATCTCGATGTTACTTTATGTAAACTCACTTTAATTATAAACCCATTATTCTAAATTTATAATCGTCATTAATATTTAATATTGAAAACTAAATGCAAAATAAAATGATACTTGTAAATGTAGTCAGTATACAAATCATCGATTCTTTTAAGGTCGTGTTTTATCCTTTAAGTTTATTAACAATATAAAATGAATCACTGTTTTAATGTTAAATTATGATCATATAATAGCTCAGAAAAACACATAAAAAATTAAATTACTCAATTTATGGACACAATTCTATTAACTTGTTATGTTAGGAGTATGTCACAATTAATTTAATTACAGTTAGAACATTCTGGCACCATTATGTAAGTGGACAATGTTTTTTATTTCCGACTCACCATAATAACTTCATCTACTTTATCTGTAGTTGGTGAATAAACGGTCTCTAAGATAAATGCAATTGACTCTCAAAATTTTTCGAAATCAAACCTAAAATATGAATATAACAAATTTATTAATTGTGTCATGACATACATAAATTTTTAAAATGTACTTATCTTCCCGGTATAGCTATATAACTAAATACATATAAATTCAATAATCGTATTCCGACACATGGGGTTATTTATATAATCAGGTAAAGTTATAATGACATTAAAAAATTTATATTCAATATCATCATATGATCATTGTATTCATCATTACATAAAGAAAATAAATCTCTTACATAAAGGAGTTAATATCAATATCTAGTATATCCTATCGGACCACAATATGCATAAACACAATAATTCCAATACAGGTATTGTGTAATAACGTTCCAATTTCTTGAACTTTAATTAGTTTGTTGACAAACTAATTTATTTTTCCTGCGGCAAGCAAGGTACACTACTGTCTTTAACACTATTCCCAAACAGCTGATTTCCTTATAATCGTAAGACTTAACATATTTATTGAAGTGTACTATTTAAATTTTTAATGTATTTCAATTTAGATACACATTATTATATGTTAATGTCTGAATTATTATTTACCATGGGTTACACTCAATACAATTTTAATAACCTGTGCGTATCACCTTCGTTTATTTAACCATGAAATGCTCCTATGTCAGTTTACTTTGCAAGTTTTATAAATTATAACCTGAATAAGCTATTCATTGTTTAATAAGATTAGCTTAACACACTATTTATTGAACTTTTAATTCAATATCATATGTTTTAAAATCACACGCGTTAACACAATATTTATGACTTTATGTCAGCTTCTTTCTTATATGGCCTTTTATTTTTAGTAATTAACGCGAAAAACTATTAATTTAGAATTTATTAGCAACTATAAAATTTTATTTGTCAAAATGACCGCGCCCGTTTAAACGATCAACAATTCCTTGTTGATGTCAACGTGACATTCAGACATGACCGTCTCGCGTAGATGGTAAATGTAGACTCCCTATCTCCTAATTTTCTAGTCCTATTTATAACCTTTCGCTCCTTTAGAAGGAGGGATATTTAATTTGATTAATCCTTTCTACATATATATTTATTTATATATATATATATATTATATATATATATATATATATATATATATATATATTGCCACCTACATAACTATAATTCCATAAACTAAAGATAATTCTAGAACAATACAAGAATACTAAACATACAATGTGAGGTGAAGCTAATCAAAACAGCTAAACTTTCATTATGACTGCTTCCCATTTGATTAGTCGCCCCTTACGACAAGCAGTTGGCCTCTAGTGTAGGAAAATTCTAAGGCCGTCCCTACACAGCGAACCAACAAACACAAACTTGGCTTTCATAAACTCAATACTAATAAAATAATGCTGAACTCAGACTAACAAAGACAAAAGAAGTGTGACCAATCAAAATTTTTTACTTCAAAGTATTGCGTGTAACAATTTACAAAAAGAATCATACAAAATACACACCAAAACCATACAAAATGATCTTGAAACGGTCAATTTTGTAACAATCTACGTATACCGATTGTTCAAATCACGGGAGCGCAAAAATTTTTCCTATACTCAGAAGATATTTAAGAAAGACAAGTGCATTCAAGCAAAACTTTTGGATGATCAAGATCTTCGTGGTGAAGCTTCAGACATTACATCCGAATATATTATTAAGACAACAAAAGTAACGGCAATGTGCTCTGGCAACACAAATTGCAAGGAGCAGCAAGACATGACCAAAATAACGTCTTTCATAAAGTTCATAAATTACTTAAAAAGCCTTTAGTTGGGGGGGAACTGTGCTGCTCATATCCTTCATAACTGAATTCAACCATCAGCAAACTGGTTGCCTATTGACATCGAAGCCGTTATTCCAAAAATCTATTTCTGCATTTATACTTAAGTTCGAAGTTAGAACAAATTTAAAGAATTTTGAATTAGTTTGATTAATGTTACCAGATAGATTGTTGGGATCAATAAACCAGACGGTTCAGCCAGATTAAACGACCTTACTGTAAGAACTTTAGAAGGACTTTTAATGACAAAACAATTTGAAATTAATTACCTGAATTTTTTAAGTATCTCCAAGATCGCCATTATATTTTACGAATATTCAATGTATTCAAAGGCAAAATATACAAATGAGCAACTTTTGCATTATGACTTGGGACGCCTAAAAACTTATCATAAACAACCACTACATTTGTTACTTAGACTCATAATTTTGTATACAGGCTGTCCGTTTTTCGAGTTCCTGCATGGGGATCTGGCTTATCTTTAGAGATAAACAGTCAGTTAATTTTTGAATTATTACCAAAAAAATGAAAATTTTAGTTTTCGTTTTTATTTTTTTAAGCAAGATATTTTTTACTAAAACATTGTGAAGGCACAAGGAATCTAAATCTGTCATCGTAATTTGCATCCTAGACGCAAATGATACAACACCCAACTTTGTTTTTTCTTATGAGCGCCATTTTGGGTTTTTGCATTTTTATATCAAGTTTTCTTTTCTGAATACAATGATGTATCACACATGATAGTTCTGCCTGTAAAGATAACAACGTTCGATTGTTTTAACGAAAAATTTGACAGTTCCGCCATTATCTTGACGAAACAAAACCAGGTTTCCAAAGAAAATATTTTTTTTTGCTTACATGCCCTTATTTTAAATTTTTAATTTGTAATTAAAAATTACTCTTAAATACATAAATAAAACGTTTACCTCGAGTAGGATTTGAAGCTACGACATATACTTTTGCTAGAGTACTGCTCTAATAATCTGAGCTATCTAGATATAAACCCCAATCGACGTAAATTTTGTCGTTATGTATGTAGAACTTATCCGTTCGTAACAAAACTTATAATAATGTAGAAATCACATTTAAATTTTTCAAGGATCAGTCTCCAATTGTTATTCGTAGAGTTAACATATTAATATTACCTACAATTTGTCTTTATCTTCCACTTGATGTCGAGTAATCCACCGGGATTGCCAGCGATTTATATCTTTGCCTTCAGTAAATAAGTTCTTACTGAGGTGGCAGTGTAAACCACAGGTTACAATCTTTGAATTCTTGACCAAGGTTCGGAAGAATTGCCACAAGAATATAGAGAAAAATTATTTTGTGCAGTTTGTTGACATGTTATTACGATATTTCATATGTCCAAATCATGTTTGGCCAATACACGTATAACCTCGCTAAAGACCGCGTAGATGTGGCACCTGGTGTCTTTCATCGAAGGTATGGTTCTCATAAACAAAATGAGATACAAATGCACTAGTTACATGTTAATATTTTTTACCTTCCAACTTACATCATACATATTTAAGTATAAAAGGATATGCAATCGACTTTTTTTCACTAACGCTAAACCGACTTATTACCTTATTTTCAACGTTTGTGTGTGTGTGTGTGTGTGTGTGTGTGTGTGTGTGTGTGTGTGGATGTGTGTGTGTGTGTGTGTGTGTGTGTGTGTGTGTGTGAGTGCGAGCGTGCGCAACCGCGGGCAAGTGCATTTACTGGTGCAATTACTGTGAAGAGCCCTGTGATAACGGAGTTGAGATGGTATCAACTGCTTCTAACATATCATCTTAAACTGATCTCTCAAGTTCTTTAGCTACTTAATTTTGTAGTGCTACAGGAACAGCTCTTGGGCCAAGCTTAGAATTGTATGTTCATCAATATTAAATCTTAGCCTGATAACCTTTATGGCCACTAGTTTTTTATAGAAAAATTCATAAAAATTATTTAAAATTTCATTTATTACAGGACCTTTTGGTAATTCTACTAAGCGCATCATGGAATCAAGTCACGCTATGGTTTTTAGCTCGAGTAATATACAAATCTTTGTGCTGCTTTAAATCAAATAAAATAGCATTTTTATACAGCATTTGAAGTTTTTGGCATCAAAATTGTCTGGTGCTACCCACCTTCTGCGAATGTATGAATGCAGTATTGCCAAATTAAATTATGTTTACAAATATAACCTTAACAAAATACTTGTAAATGCTTATTTCGATAACATTATAAGGTGCAAATTGATTTTGATTCATTATTTGATACCGCAATTGTTTTGTAACAGGACTTCATTTATAAAGTCGGGGTCGTGATAGATTTGTAGTGTGTACTTGGCCGCATTAGATCTTTTTGGTATACATTACAGCACAATATCCCTAACTTATAACTTTACTTGTAAGGGAAGCAGCGCAAAAACTGATTTTACATTGTTTACGTATAACTCGAATAATGCACGTTTACAAACGTGAAACAAGTAATAGTATATCTCCAGCACACCCACGCGCATCAAATACTAATACTTATTAGAACTACCAGTCACTAGTTTTTCCCTGCTGAAGTAAGAGATTTCTAAGGTGTAAAACATCGTATTACCACAAGAACTACAGTTTTACTTCATATCCGAGGAGGAGTAGTTGGTTTTTCTCTGTTTTAGAAAAACAGCTAGGTTTGATCCCACTCCACTCAAGCGAAAGGCAATCACTCTAACCATTCGATCAGCATAGCAACTGCAATAGTTATTTATGTATTAAGGGCATAATGGGGTTTTTATGGTCGAAGGCGCTATTTCGAGCCCGAACACGATAATGCGAAGGCTAGAAAAGTGCAAAACCATAAAAACCAGATATACCCGAAATGCATACAACATTTTATGCACGATTAATATATTGAATATTTAAAATCCATCTAGTATAAATATGACTAATTATAACAATTGCATTGTAAATATTTTTAAATAAACTCATAGTTGTGTGCCTATTGTTTTCAATTTTTGACGTTTCATTATAGTTCACTCGGTCATAGTGGCGTTGCTGGCTATAAAAAGACTATATTACATCAAAGTAATTTTGTTGTAATTATCATATTATAATGTAATCGTGCATAAACAATTATTTGTAGTCGAGTAGTCTTATAATTGTCTCGTTGACACACTAAAAATTGTTTATAATCTGTCATATTATGGCACGATTTTTATTACAGCACGATTTATCGTGCCATAAAGGCACCATGACAAAAGCCAAGATAGAACACAAACAAAGCAAATTTGTACTATACTGTAGTAATATAAAATGTACAATTTGAATTTCCGGTAATTGTAAGTCCAGAACTTGAGCTCTTGACAATCGATTCACTTGTAGAAATATTGCAGTTTCCATCCCATGACCCAAGTCTTCGGGCAATTTTTTTTTTTATTTTCTAGCGAACCTGCCACATATCTCTCTGCTACTGCGTCACTTTTACAATCTGTCCAAATGTGTTGATTCCTACGGCGTTGCAGGTGCATTTACCGTTATTATAAAACAAAAAAAACTTTTGAATTTTGCAATGCTTTGGCCGCAAATTTCTATACCTTTTGATCAATTCAGTATGATCGATTCCTCCAGATTAATTCAAAATAGTAAACGTTCTTGACCGATGGGTTTTGGTACCCTTAACATGAACAATCAAAACGGAGCCTTCCTCTACAACATCGTCTGTGCATAAATTATAGAATTCTACTCTTCTACACGCCCCAAACAAACCAAAAATGGCAACCACCTACAATCGTATTAGTTTAACGACAGCAGCTTTGACATTATTGAAATCGTACCTTCAAAAGCAAATATTTTTCGTTTGGCGCCTTTGTCAAAAACTCCGTTAATTGCTCTTTTGAAAATACTTTCCTGGTACATAACCAATCGAACGACTTTTTATGAAACCCATCAACTTTGGGAACCTGCCAATATCCACGTTATTTTTATTCGCAGCATACATTTCAGCTTTGAAAAAGTACACCATAAAGATAAGGCTTTGTACACCTTCGACTAATAAAAGAAAAAAGAATAAATATGAGCAAAATTGAAAGGTTTCGTAATACCTGGTCCAAAGAGTAAGCAAGTAGAACTTGTTCTGTCACAGTTTCCACACTTTCTTGTCAACCACGACGACAATTTTTCAAATTCTATGTTGTAAGCGGTTTCAGATCTTCTGGGAACCAAACTAAGCACTGCTTCTTCCGCTTTTTTACTAATTCCGTCTTTTGATGATGACGCTTCCATTTTTTATTGTAGTTTTTCGGGAAAAAGTTGAATTGTTTGGAAAAAACGCCATAGCAACTAGCACACTTTGCAATTTTGTGTTTTTCGTAGTTTTGTTAAGATGAAGATAAAAGTAAAGTTCAACTGATATTCCATTGCGTCTACTCGACTACAAAATAACGTAAAACATTCGTTTATAATGTGCGATTATGATAGTGTTTTTTATTATAACACTTCGTTCGTGTTATAACAATTACTCCTATGATAATCGCTTACATTATAAACTAATGTTTTGATATACTATTAAAAGTTGTCGTGCATGCGTAAATTATCTGGCCTTAATTTATGTGCGTAAAATGATGATGTTTAATAGTCTCGTTTTTTATTCCAAGTTCACTCGTGCATTTCAACAATTTGTACCGACTGGAATTTTCTGCCGTTTGCCTTACGATGGATTTTTTGCTTCAAACATTTTATAAAATACATGGCAGAAATTTGTGAATTGTTTGAAATTTCGTAATTTGTTAAAATGGACGAAAGATATCCGAAGGCAAGCCGTAAATTTTATACCTTTTACACCTAAAATATTGCTTTCCAAAACCTAGAAATATGATTATGGTTTACAAAATAGTGTCATTATCTGGCAGTCTATAACTTTACTTTTTGTTACGCCCTTCTTAAAAGTTGATCGCTATTGCACCTAACTGTATATTTGAGGAGAACTTAATTTAAATTCGGAAAAATGGCATCGTGGTATATATGTCAACTGTCAAATAATATTTGTCAAAACTCAAAATCAAAATAAGGTAATTGAGAACAACCCTGATATATGTACATATTTTTGTTAAAAATTTAATTATACAAATTGTTATTATAATGATTTAAAATGCATAGGTTTATTATATCTAACCAAAACTATGTAGGAAACAATGCTATTGATTATACCTAGTCATAAAAACCAGTATTCATAGTTCTAGAATTATACCATTTAAATGAATTCAAAAAAACTATTCTCCGTAAGTTAGTTATAAAATTTATGTATATTTTTTGAATACAATTTCATTTATGACAACAGATTGTAAGTACCAACCTGTGGCTTTAGACTCATCTCGTTCAGAAGGTAATTACATATTTTGTTAAATAAGTTTAACTATGTATAAAATTTCAGATACATTTAATGTAGAAATGGCATTGGATTCTTCAAAACGCATTACTCGTAAATGGGAGATATTTGCGGGACGTAATCGTTTCTATTGTAATGGTCGATTAATGACAGCTCCCCATTGTGGGGTTTTTATACTTACTATTTGTCTCATTACTGGAACAAGTTTATTATTTTTTATATTTGAGTAAGTTATAAGTAACAGACTAAAGATATTTATATATTTGCTTTTAGTTGCCGGTATTTGGCTGAAAATGTAACTGTGGCAATACCTATAATAGGGGTTGTTCTTTTTCTATTTACAATGAGTGCTTTATTACGTACAGCTCTCTCAGATCCTGGTATTATTCCTAGAGCCACACCCGAAGAAGCGGCATATGTAGAAAACAAATAGGTAATTTATAAATTTTATTCATGTGCAATTTCTAACCTTACTGTAAGATTATTATTTAGAAGTGACTAATTCAGCCAACAGTCCAACATATAGACCACCTCCACGTACAAAAGAAGTATTAATTAAAGGTCAAACAGTCAAATTAAAATATTGTTTTACATGTAAAATATTTAGACCACCAAGAGCATCCCATTGTAGTTTATGTGATAATTGTGTTGATCGTTTTGATCATCATTGTCCATGGGTATGTATTGAATTTTATATAAGCTTATATTATAAATTTTGTTTTCATTAAGCTGTATTATATGCTAATTAAAGAAAATTTCCCATCATTTTGTTGGATTAATTAACATAATTCGGTATAATGTATTGTATGTTATGCCTTTTAATAGTTATTTATGTATTATGGGTGTAATTAGAAGATTATGGCTCAAGGGAATGCTTAAAGCCCGATGAACAAGGGCTTTTAATTTCCCGAGAGCCATAATCGACTGTTATACCCGTAGTACATACAATGTTTTATTCTATTTTAGTTTATAAAACTTTCAAACAAAATATTTAGTATTTCCAGCAAGTTTGTGAAAGTTGTGCTGATCCAAATTTTAGTGTTGTGTAGTTAGTTGGCTATATTGATGTTGTTAGGAATACTGTGTACTTTTAATTTCTATAAGTAGTAATGTATGATTTTCCTTAACATTAATAAATATTTGATACTGAGGCTTGTTTGAATAATTAGTGCATTCGTTTCTAAGCAATTCTTTATTACTATGTGTCATAAAGGCCAATTTATGCCTGCATTTGCGTGTTTATAAACAAGATTATAATGCTAAAATAGAATAATTTTTTTTATAGTTAATGCATGAGTTGGCTTCGGCTTTTGAATAATGTTGCATGCTGAATCTTTGAATGTGTATGTCTTTTTTAGTTTCTGGTGTAGGTTCTTTCCATTTAGTTCTTAAATGCATAATTGTGTGTGTATATTTTTACATTTAAAATTTTTAGGTTGGTAATTGTGTGGGGCGAAGAAATTATAGATTTTTTTACATGTTTATAGTATCATTAGCATTTTTGGCAGTCTTCATATTTGCGTGTGCTGTCGCGCACATCATACTCAGTATGTATTAAATATTTACATTTATTTTTGTAACAAAGATTTATTTATAAGCAGTAACCAGAGAGGATCGCCAATTTCTAGATGCAGTAAAAGATTCACCCGCTAGTGTAATTATAGCAGTCATATGTTTCTTCAGTGTTTGGAGTATTTTAGGTTTAGCAGGTTTTCATACATACCTCACAACTAGTAATCAAACTACAAATGAAGACGTAAGTTTTATGATAATATGACGGAAATTTTTAATATATTATTTTAGATAAAAGGTTCATTTACTAGTAAACGTGGCCAAGAAAGTTTTAATCCATATTCTCAGGGAAATGTATGTTTAAATTGTTTTCATATACTTTGTGGGCCTTTCACTCCATCATTAATTGATAGGTAAATTGTTACTTATATGTCAAAACAAGAAAGCCCTGTCACATGATACTTAATGTAAACGAAATTAAGACATTTACAGTTATAGAACTTCAGAATAAGGCTTACATTCTCCAAAAATATAGATTTAATAGTGCTCAATGCAGGTAAATACAATTGTGGCTTTGGTCTGAAATAATAGCGTTATTTAAATTTTTATATATTGCATAAATCATGTGATAGAACCTTCTTATTTTATGATTAGTCTACTGAAATATTTTATTTTACACCAATTTTTACAGGCGGGGTGTCGTTACAGATGAATATAGATTAGAATTAAATAACCCTGTAATTACATCAGATCCTGTTTTATCATTAAAATCATATGGAACTAACATACAGGTAATTATCATTGGTAACATGAAATGGGCATTAGATTACATCCATACATTTTTATCTTAAATAAACTTGCTTTAAACATGTATTTGTGACAAAAGCGACTATTGTTGTCGCATAGAAAATAATATTCGGAAAACTACATAATGTACCAATATTTCTGTTATGTAAAGCTTAAAGGGAATGATCATTTTTGATGTATTCTACTGTGAATGCATAATACCTGTAGTTTTCGATAAGTGAGGAGTTCATTATCATATTTATTTGAGTAATGTTGGTGTTCAGTCCTTGAGAAAGTATAATTTAGCATTTTTGTATATACGGAGGCAAGTACATATGTATAATTACGTCCTTCAACACCCGTATTTGTAAAAAATTCATATTTTCAACCTTATTTAACATAAGCAGCATTGATAAAAATTGCGATTTATTTGAAAAAGCCAGATTTTTTTAATTTGAATCGGATTTATTGATTTAAATCAGACTGCAATTAAAAACTTATTTTTCTGATATTCAGGGTGGTGACTTGTATGACGCAGGAATTTCAATGCAAAATTCTTGATGTGCGATTATTGGCTCTCCAAATTATTTTAGAGAAAAAATCTATTTAGGTTTTTTGTAGAGAATGAAATTATGCATCAGTATGTACACCTGCGATCCATGCAAAAAAATCACGATGCTATGGCATTACAGACAACAGCCTTGGATTTATCATTAAAATTTGTTCTCACAAAATGTACTCAAAATCAGAAAAGGTAGAGTGAGAAAGTGGTTTTATGCTGGAAATAGCTCTTGTCAGATAAGTGCGTTGTTTAGTGTAAAATATCCTGATCAGTCAATCCCTAACAGTATGACGCTTGACCGATTAGTGCAGAAATTTTAACCTACCGGTACAGTACTGAAATATAATGCAGAGGAAAATAAGAATATGTACTTTCTATGTTTTAGCGACTGTGGCGGAAAATCTAATTTAACTTTACTGCAAATTGCAAATGATGTCGGGTTGCATCACAGTCAAGTATTGAGGATTTTAAAAAAGCACAAACCACGTTTCACCAAGAGTTACGAAACGTAATATAATATAATAATAATAAAATGTAGCATTTTGCTGCTTCCAAATGACGGAAAAATGCAACGAAGACAAGGAATTTTTACAAAAGATTGTGTTCTGTTCACATTACGTAACAAACCCAATGTACAAAGTTGTAGAATGTGGGTACGTGACAATCCACACAATTATCTACAAATCAGAACCCAATACCTTCAAAAAGTTTTAATGTCTGGACATCATATTATAGGATCATCTTTCTTCAATCAAAACTTAACAGAAGATTGCTTCTTAGAGCTTCTGCAAGAAGAAGTAGCTCCAACAATGGCTCAAGTTGTTAGGGATGACTTAAGAGATTTGGTTCGAGATTGATGATTGTCTTGCACACAGCAGGCATGATGTGGGTGAATTTTTAAAATGCCCCGCTAGTCGAAAATTGATTCTGATCAACTATTTCGAAATTTGGAACAATTGAAAATCCTCGAAAATAGTTTGGGGAGCCAATAATCGCACATTAAGAATTTTGCATTCAAATCCCATGTCACCACACTAAATGTATGTTAATAAATAGTTTAAATTAACATTTTATTTTTAAGTCATTTGAATAAAAAAACAAATATTAAAACGAACAAAAATGAGACAATTAAGGTATTCATAATATAAAGAATACAACACCGAAATCCGATACAATACTATGATGAATATACAACACTTAAATGTGTTTGATTAATTTAAATTTTTAAAAACGTACCTATCTAGCTTATTACGAAAAACAAACATTTAAAAAATGAAGATTACGCTTAAGATATCTTAATTATTACGATTAAGATTTCTTTATTTTGCACACTTCTCGGTGCCCGATTTATTTCGTGTTTTAGTGTATACTAGATTAAACGAAGAAAATAGCCTTTCCACTCCTGCAAAAGAAGCAGTTGTAGTAAGTAGTCTAATTGTTTCCAGTTCCTTATTAGCAATGTAGCCTTTCAAATTATTCAGTGCTAGCCAAGGATTGTTTTTCTGTATAATTTTGTTTGAAACTATGACTCATGTAAAAAGTGGTGCCTTGGCATTTAATTTAATAATTGAATACATTAAAGCGCTCCTATTTTTGTAATGATTTTGCAAAAAGCTGTAGAGGTTCCTATTTTTCATTTCTTGTTGACTTATTCTGAGGCAGTTGTACTTAATTTAAATCACTGAATTAAATCATCTCAACCCTGAATACAAGTTTTCTCACTTACTTGTTTGCACATTTATTTCAACCTTGAAAGATTCTGTTAGTTTGCAAGTATGGTTCAATTTCTTTGTTATAATTGAATGATGGGTTCAGTGCACTGAAAAATTGACTGTAAAATCTTGTTTAATAGTTGTTTTCTGAACCTAAATTATTTCTACCAAATACTGCAAATTGTAAGTGAATGATAAGTTTGTCGATATGCTGTTTTACAGTCTCGCCTCCACAATGGATTTAGTCGTAGATGACCGATAAATCTTGCAATGACAATGGTTGAGTGACGTCACAACTGAAGATGGGATTTAAATATTATAAATATATTTGAAAGAATGTGAACAACAGACACAGATCCGATGTCCAATTTTGTCAAAACTTTGTTAAATGTCATAAAATGAGGTAAACTCTGATTTAGCGATAATGAACAAAATCAATAACATTTCATTCCTAATGTTTTGTCCTTTCTATTTTTAAGTAGTTATGAATACATTGTTTAATAATTCACTCAACAGTGATGACTTGCTCTTTAAAATTTAATTTAATAATAAATTTAAACTTTTGATTGTCTTGAATATCCGTATGATGTATAGGACTTCACAGTGGGAGTTGAACCGCTGGTAGTGAAGATAGCTCGCCTATTGAAACGCGTTTGGTATTAATGCATGTAGCGTTTTGATTTATTTTGTATGTTATAAATTCCCACCGTCGGTACGTGCCATCCCCCAAATTATTAAACAGTAAGTAATTCACGTATTTTTCTGGTACAGTTAGTGAAGCAAATTCAAAATAATGAGCTATACCATTGTCTGAAAAACTTATTGGTTGTAAATTGCGTATACGCAAATAATGTGATATATGCCTGCTTTAATACACAAATGTCTTAACTATAGGGCAAAGCAGTTTTAGACCTGAACCATTATGGTTAGTGATACAACAAATACGGATTGAAGTAGAACTATTAATTGTTTTTAAGAAGGCCCTGTATACCTTGACCGTATTGTAATAAACATTAATAATAATGATAGTGATATTAACAATGGGGATGATAGCAAGAGTAATTAACTTGTTTGTAAATATTAGGTAAAACATCAGATGAAGCTTGGTTTTATGTAATTAATATGTTAATTAAATAGCGTGATTGTGTTTGTTTTCGTATGTTATAAACAAATGCATTTTTTGTTTTATACTTACTTACTATTCTGATATTTGCATACTTGAAAAAATTTAAACTCTCATGTAAGTTTTATTATCAATGAATGAATTCAAAAGTATTAAAAATTATTATTAATTTTATTAAATACATAAATAAAAAGTTTACCTCGAGTAGGATTTGAACCTACAACCTGTACTTTGCTAGAGTACTGTGCTATCGAGTTCAAGCCCCAATCGATGTAAATTTTGTCTTTTGTATGTATGAACTATGTAGAACTAAATTTAATGAGATTACAATCAAATTATTAATTAATTAGCCTGCAATGAGGTTCACACAAACCAAAGCAACTTGACTAATATTAAATTATTATAAGTTTTGTTATGAACGAATAAGTTCAAAAGTAAATTTGTAATTAGAAATTATTATTAATTTTATTAAATACATAAATAAAAAGTTTACCTACTGTACTTTGCTAGAGTACCATGCCAACTATCTGCGCTATCGAGATTTAAGCCCCAATTGATGTAAATTTTGTTTTTATGTATGTAAAACTGATGTGAATTTTAAATTTAAGGAGATTACAATTAAATTACTTATATTAATGGAATGTGGGCCTGTAATATCGCAAGGATTCACACAAACCAAAGCAACTTGCCTAATATGAAATTATTATAAGTTTTGTTATGAACGAATAAGTTCAAATGTAAATTTGTAATTTGTAATATATATATCTACAGCCTTAGGGTGTGTTCTGGCTTCTTCTACTACTTTTCTCCACTCGTTTCTATTATTGTATGTTCCTTTCCAGTTTTTGCCATTAGTCTCAGGTCTCCAAGTTCTCTTTCCCACCAGCTTCCTTTCGGTCTTCCTCTATTTCTTTTGGGTCTGGTTTCCACTCCGTTCTTTTCTTAATGGTCCTTTCCTGATGGCATATGATATGCCCAAACCATTTCAGTCTCTGTCCTTTACTGTGTCTTGCTATAGCTTCTCTATTTCCTTCAGTAACCCAAAATTCATTTTCCTTCTGAGAACATTGTTGTCCTTTAGTGACCCTAAGATGTTTCTCAATATTTTTCTTTCGAATTTTGTTCATTCTTCTTCCTCAGCTGCCATTAGGGTCCATATCTGCGTACCATATGTCACTACCGGTCTTATCAGTGTCTTGTATATCTTTATTCTTGTTGTTTTTTGTACTTATTTACTATTTAAGTGTGTTTTATTGGCGTAATATGCTTTGTTTCCTTTTTGTATTTTTTCTTTAAGTTTTTTTGCTGTTCTGTTGGCCTTTGTAATCAGGTTCCCTAGATAGTTAACTGTCTCTACTTCCTCGAACGTATACTGTTCTACCTTTAGATCCTGTTACCTTCGGTCCTTATTATGTCATAAATTTTGTTTTGTCCACATTGAGTTGTAATCCATAGATTTTTTTTTTTTACTTTCTGTATTGGTTCATTTTTTAATCTATTGTTATATCGTCTGCATGTGCAATAACTTGGATCCCTTTATTAATAATTGCCTATATAATGATGTTCTCTATAATTAAGTTGAATAGTACTGGGGAGTGTCCCTGGTATCACCCTGTGTCTATTTTAATATATTCTGTCATTATTCCGTTGATCTGCATCGCCACTTCTGTGTTTTCCAATATCATGTTTATTAGTGATCAGTTTTCTGGAATTTCTGTTTCTTCTATACTTTGCCGCATCTTTCGTCTGTTCACGCTATCGAAGGCTGCTTTAAAATCTATAAATGCGATATGCAGTTCAATATTGTAAGCGTATGTTCTTTCCAATACTTGTTCCATTATGTGTAGCATATCTATTGTTCCTCTTCCCAGTCTGAACCCTTGTTGGTAGTCTTGTATTGTCTTTTCTGTGTTTATTTGCTGTCTTTCCTTTAATATGTGTGTGGAAACTTTGTTGTATTTAGTGGAGTGATTCCTCTGTAGTTGGCGCAATTTTCGGGATCCCCATTTTGTATATAGGAATTATTATTCCCTTACTCCATTCTTTTGGTATTGTTTCCTTTTTCCATATCTCTTATCAATTTGTGTATCTTATATACTATCTTTTTCTCCCCGTATTTTAATAATTCGTTGGGTATGTTATCATTTCCTTGCGATTTGCCGTTTTTTAGTCTTTTGATAATCTTCCTTCTTCTATTATTGGTTCTTTTGTTGTTTCTTCTTCATTTTCGTCTTCTTTCCATTGTACTATTGTTGGTCTTTGTTTTCGTCTCTTCCCTTATTGTTGTAGGTGTTCTTCCCATAATTCTTTAGTCTTGTTTCTTATTATAGTAGTTACTCATATTGTTATTTTTGTTTTCCTTCTCTATTTCCTGTAGTTTCTCATTCATCCACTCATTTTTTTTTTCTTCTTTTGAGTATGTTTTTGGCTCGGTTAATATTCTTGTACGGTACTGCTCGCTCTTTTCTTCCATTCTGTTTCTTAATCACTCGCCCCAAATCTTGTTTTTTTTCTTCAATTATGTGTCGACATTCTTGATCGAACCATTCTTTGTTTTTTATTTTCTTTTTTCTGCTTCCTATCGTTTTCTCTGCTGCTGTTATAATATTATTTTTATAATCTGCCATTTATGTTCCACTTCCTCTTGCGTTTCCTCGTCGCTTTCTTCTATGCCTTCTTCGTACCTTTTTGGATGTCTTCATTAATTAGTGCCTCCACTTCCCATTTAGTTCTTGCTTTGTATTTTGTTTTTTGTGTTCTTGCTTCCCTTCTATCCCTTCATTGTCATTCTTACGAAGGAGTGACCCGTATCTCCATTTACTCCTCTGTATCTTCTTGTATCCATTACTTCTTTCACGTTCTTTTTCTCCATTAGAATGTGGCCGATTTGCTTTTCAGTGGTTTTGGGTGTCTTCAGGTCACTTTATGGATCCTTGGGTGTTGGAAAATTGTTGTAATTATGATTAGGTTCATTGTTTTCGCTAGTTCGAACATTTTGTATCCTTTTTCGTTTGTAGCATCATGTATTACGTGTTTTCCCGTACCTCTTTTAAAAATTCCTCTCTCCCTACTTGTGCGTTAAAGTCCCCTAATACGATTATGCTATCTTGTCCAGGTATTCCCTACATCACTTTTTGTAACTCTTCATAAAATTGATTTTTTTCTTCCTCGCTCGTTTCAGTTGGCGCATAGATCCCTACTAATGCCATTTTGCTTTTTGTGGCGTTTCTAGCTTTAATACTACTATCCTCCCATTCACTGGCATAATTTACTCTGTTAATAAGCCTGTCCCTGATCTTCTTCCCTATTTCCTTTTGTCCTTGTTTTTCCTCTTTGCTGTATAGGATACTATATCCTTCTTTGATTATATCCCCCTTTCCTTGCCATCTTACTTCTTGTATTGCCGCTACATCTATTTTGTATTCCTCTGCTACTGTTTGCATTTTACCTGGTTCCAGCATGGTCCTTATATTCCATGTTGCTATTGTTATTTTTTGAATTTTTTTGTTTTATGCTTTTTTATTTTCCTTATTCATTTCCCTTTTCCTCGCCAGTGTCGTTATCTCTTTTTATCCTATTTCCTTCCGTTTTTTTGTTTTAATTCTTTACTTGCGTTATCCCATTCGCATCATGCCCCATTTATCTTTATCTTTTTGCATCCTATCTTGATTCTGCTTCCTATTCTTCCTTGGCTATTTCTCTTCTTTCCTTTTGATTATAATTTTTATGCCCTTCAATTTTTTCTTATTTTCCATTATGCCTTGTTTTTGCTGCCATGTCCCAATTTTGGCAATTATTGCTTTTCTGTCCTCAGTTTTGCCTATTTTGTAAGCTTCATTTATTTCTACTCTTACTCCTACTTCCTTCGATATGATTCCTGCACCTTTCTCTTAATTCTTGGTCATTATCTATTCGTAGCCCGTTTATTATTATGTTATTCTTCTTTGTCTTTCCATCTTCCATTCTTTTTCTCTCCTTTGTATTTCTTGTAATTTTTTCGACTGTTTCTTGTTTTCTTCAAAACCTTCCATCATTTCCTTTTTCCTGATATGACAGGTTCAACACATGGTAATTAATACAGGAAATAGAAGTTGTGTAATCCGTTAAATAAAATCCTCAAGAGAGTAGTCGCCTAACTGCTAATACCTATATATGTAAAGCCCGTATGACACTACCTAGATATCCTTTATCATATTGTATAGCTCTTGGCACCTATTGTACATAAAATATTTTTTTTTCGTTGATTTTTTATGGTAAAGGGGTTCACTAGGAATAACAAGCGCGCACAAAAATGTACATACCTCTCGTTTTGAAATGTCGCAATTTTAAAGAAGAGCACGTTCTTAAGGCAGCATCACCGTATTGAAAGGTGTATTGAACCCTGTTGTGCATAAAATATGCTACGCCCTCAAGAAAGGATTTTTCAAACTCCTCGACGGATTTTCGCAAAACTCGCTACGCACTCAGGGGAATCTGAAAATGCAGTTTTTGACGATGACATAGGCATCGGGACTCCGGGGAAACCGGATTAAATTTGTTGCACTGAGGGGGAAGCGAATACGCGGATTCTGAAAACATCGTTTGCGGCACGCGACGCCGGTGGGCAATATCTCTGGAATGAAAGGTTGGAGAGCAGAGGAGGGGGAGTTTGACGGGAGTAGTCGGCGGTAGGCCAGATCATGGATTTTCTCCCAGATTGAACGCAGATATTTGCGCGTATTTTGCCAATATCTCCGGAACGTTAGGCCCGATTTCGACAAGAGAGGTGTCTCGATTCGTCTCAACCTCCCGGAATCAGTAACAAAGAGGTTAGTCGGGTAGGGGATATGGTTTCAGAGGGGAGGCGCATTACTGTAACCTACACTTCCTCTCTTAACTTTTTCAACTGGTTTATTATGCTATTCATAAATCTCTACCAAATTTGCCATGTGGGGAGGAGGCGGATTCGCGGATTCTGAATAGTATGTTATATATTAAGGGGTTGATGAGCTAATTTTAATACCGGGAGTGAATGCTGTAGCCAGAGACGAACTCGAGGGGTTTATGTCATTCCGAGATTAAGTATACCAAAATTAATCCCAAAGTTTTAAAATCCCAGATGCGAAATGGTGCGCGATTCATCATTCGGAATCTAGCTATGTATCTAGGTTGATTTATTGTCAACGTATTGCTTCACATTATGTCCCAAGGGATAAAAGTTACTTTTAATTCGTAGGGACTAAAAGTGATACTTCAGTCCATAGAAACAGAGACTGAAGCAATATATTTAATCTCGAGATCACAAAAACGTTTGTGGCACGCGACGCTGGTGGGCAATATCTCTGGAATGGAAGGTGGGAGAGAAGAAGAGGGGGAGTTTGTGGGGGCGTCGGTGGTACGTCAGATCATGATTTTCTTCCGGGTTGCACGGTAAACAGATATGCGAGTGTGTTTTGGTGGCGCTATCTCCGGAACGCTAGGTCCGATATCTACGAGAGACGTATCTCGATTCGTCCCCACGTCCCGGAATTAGTAAAAAAAGGGGTTGGTTGGGATGAGGATATGGTTTCGAAGGGAAGGCGCTTTACTACAACCTGTCCTTTCTCTCTTAACTTTTGCAAGTGGTTTATTATTCCATTTATAAATTTCTACCAACATCAATACTAAATCTCGTCCAGATAACGCTACAGAATTGCCAAATACTACCAATGTTGCGTGATACAAGGTCACACACAGAATTTTCACCAGTCACGCGCCTATTGGATACAATTTTCTTATACCAACTAGTGATGGGAATAATCGCTTATTAGTAATCGAAATATTTTAATAATGTACTAATAGTAGTTACTAATTACATGTACCTTAAAGAAATAAAATTAAAGTACCTATGTATAGTATCAGTAACATCATTACTTATTCTATAATAATAATTAATTTGATATGCTTGTATCGTTGACTATTACGTGTTAAAGCATCATTATACATAAGCGTAACGTATATTATTTTGTTTTGACTTTTAATTACTGCAGCGTAAATTTTAATATTGTAGTATGTTTCCCACCGACTTTATACGTTTATTAGAACTTGTGACATCTTGAAAAACCTCATGCAGGGTCCCGTTACCGTCTACCTTGGAAAGTGGGTGTTTTTCCCTCATAACCTAATCCGTCCTTTCGCGTATCACACACCTGTGAGGTTACTTAGGCAAATGCTGGGGTAGTATTTTCCCCCTCAGAACCCTAACTCCGTTCCTTTCGATCCTATCCTGGCTACACCCATCGTTAATCCCACCATGCATTAGGACTTAATGTATGGCTATTGCATCCATGATTGTGGCTGAAGGAGCTTGGAAAGCTCAGAGCAACCAACTTACCTTAGGATTAAATACGTGGCCTTTTCCTTTACTAGTGAAGTGAAACCTAAACTTAAACGTACTGAATATTCGATTACCACTAAACTTAATTTATTACACCGACTACAATTTCCTACACTATCCAAACCGTACTGTAAAATCTGGATATAAAACGATTAAAATTCAAATTGCTTCTCCACTATTCCTATCACTAGTGCACAAACACCTACATAGTAAAATATAGGATATAAACGTGCATACAAAAAAATACAAATTATTTACATAAGCGATATTAACATGATGTAAGAAAATATATAGTGTCATACAGACTTAAACCGTGTGACCCTACCACATAGAATTGCATCAGCAACAGATCGTTTAAAAAAAATGAATTGAAAAAAATAAGTTTCCATTTTATCCTCTATGAACCGAGCTAGTTGGGAACTGTGGTAACACAGTCTGGTTGGCATTGGGGTGATGCTTAGGTAGTATCTTCCCCATCAGAACCCTAGCTCCATTGTTTCCGATCCTATCCAGATCGCACCCGCCCTTAAGCCCACCATGCATATATACGTAATGTATATATGTATGCTGGGAATCCATCACTGTGGCTGAAGGAGTGTGGAAGGTCGAACAACCCTCCCTGTCATTCGGGGAGGGAATGAAACATTACTTTCCTTTCCATTTCAAGTTGCTCATAACTGTAACTTATTTTCCAATGAAGCTTGTTTCACAAGCAATGGTTGTGAAAATAGACATAATAGAATTCATTGTGAGTACTAGAAGTAGAGCATACATTTTTTCAACTGAACGCATCAAAAATTGTTGGTCACCTTGGTTAAGGAGAGTGGCTGCCTGGGTCCTGTGGCATTACCCCATTAGACTTCTTTTTCTGAGGATATATAAAGGAACCAATTACAAGAGAAAATATGAAAATTAGGATAACATGTTGTAGAACTATTGAAGTCACATTTTGCTTAACATGAGAGAAAGTATGACAAAAGGAGATATTGCATTCATTAACAAGATTGTTCATTTGGATACTTCGTAAACAGAAAGTGATAATATTTCACCACTTTTCATAAGTACTGTAATTTCAATACTAAAATGAGTCGAGGTACAGTTTTTGTTACTATGGAAAGTCAGTCTTGTTAAAAGAACAAAAAAATATTATACTGAACTTAAACGGCCAATCCAAAAATTGGAAATACCTTTAAAACGGAATGATTTAGATATAGTAGGATATTTTTAATAAAGATTCATGATTTTGTTCTGTATAATGGGTGAAAAAAATTTCTGTTAAAAAATAAGCTTTTTTCATATAAAACACTTTTTGCAAGCCCCCCGTACAGTTTACTTTAAAATTATTTAATTTGATGAAAAAATGAAAGGAGGTATTTAAGTATAAATCTAGCACCATTATCTGTTTAAGTCTTCATCATTCAAACAGTATTGAGATTTCATGAGTACTCCCTTTGTGCGCATTACTGCATGGTTGGGACACCCTGTAGATTACTGGTATTATTGTTCTAATTGTAATGTGTAACAACAAAATCGTCTGAAAACTTGTCACTTCTGGATTTTGCCAATAAATTAGAGGTTTGTAATCTTAGTATTAGTTTATAATTGTCATATTTATAATATTTTCTTTATTTTAAAGCAAGTTTATTGGAAATAATGTATGAATTAGATTTATTGCTAAACTAAGAAATGATAGTCTTTTATCATGCTCAACAGCAAAATGGGCAAGCTCAACTGAGCACTGCAACAGAAGTTCCAGTACTATATCGTCAAACTGTAGAAAATATAGGTACGTACCGTCCACTTCAAAAACCAGTATATCGAACACATTACATTGTACCGTCCACAAATTGTGCCACCAAAAAAATTACTCCTACACAATCACAATTACTCTCTTATGAATTATCAGATACGGGTAACTTATTAAAAAATAGTACCTCTTTACCTCGTTTAAAAAATTATACTGTTTATGATAGTTCCCGTGAAAATTTATATAAAAATTCTGATTCTTCCTCAAGTAGTCCATTAAAATTTGAACAAACAATTACAAGACCATATACGCCACCTGAAAAACGTTATAGTTCAAATTTTGGCATGAGGGTACCTGAACGTAAGAATAAAAAACAAAGACCGAGAAGCTACATTTATGAAAACCTACATGCACAAGATGATTTATGTTTAAATAATGAGTGTAACATGGGTAAAGTAAAAGTTGATAAAAGTGTTGTTAATTTTACTAATATTAAAGTAAACAATTTTCCTATTCCTGCCTTCAGTTCTTTATATATTCAAGAAAATCATGATTAACTATTGTTCATATTTATTGAACGAGAACATTTGTATTCACTGCATTTAATTCATAAATGTTGAAGTAAGGTTATTGAATAAAAGGAATTAGAAGTTAAAAATTATACTAAAAACTGACATTTATCAATGCTTATTAAGAGGTGCTGCCGCATTACATATTGAACTCATTTTTAAATATCTGTATACTGGGTATCATATCATTTCCTTGTCTTACTTCCTAATTGTTAGTATGACAATCGTCTTTGAAAATATTTTGGGTGGTAAGAGCCAATTGGGTTTTTTTTCTGATTTACTAGATACAGATATAGTAAGCATTGAGTTTTATATTGATTCTCATAACGTGAAAAGCGGTGTGCGTTAATAACAGATGGTAATAATGTATAATTTGAGGTATAGAGTGGATAATCTCAACCGAATGTTACGTGACCAAAAATTTGAAGTTGGTAGCAACTTTATGAGAAAGTATGGTGAAAAAATTAATAGTCATTTGTGTATCAAGGGCGTAAAACAGGCGTTTATGGACCACAACGTGTAAGTAAGGCCGAGCCGTATTCTATTATTTCTTTTCATCTTCTGTGAGCAGTTTATGATAAATATTGTTTTAAGTTGTTTGAACTTTATATCTCATATTATCCCTGTTCCAAATCATTTGTATTCGTTATAGAGAGAATTCTTACTGTGACTAACAAGATGAGAAACAATAATCTGTATATACATACGTTCACGCTACCATAGCAACTAAGTCAAGAAAATAAGGCTAGAATAGGCGATCGTCGCCTGTATCCAACTACTAACTACAGTGGGATGTAAGAAGACGAAAAAACGACTTTATGATGTTGTTCAAATTCGCGTTCGTTTACCTCAGAGGCGTCACATGGTGCATAATGTATATTTTAATGGTATATTAAAAGCAATTAAAAGAACCATATCTTATGTAAATACGCAATTTATTATAATTAAAAGCTATACTGGAAGTAATACTATAATTAAATTAATAAAATCAATATATTATTACATTACACATAATTGATACCTATTACTAAAATAATATTGTCTAAAATGTTTCATCAAATGTGAATTCGGAAAACAAAAAAAACGACATTACTTTACCGCCTGCAGGCGTTAAAGTGGCATTTTACGCTGTTAAATCAATTAATAAAATTTACTTTATTACCCAACCTCGCATAGTAGTTATTTTTATATTAAGTTCGTGAAGCCATGGGCGCTGACAAGATTATTTTTAGGGGGGTGCTTTCACTACTATACGAATTTTAGAAGAACTTTAGCATGACGCATCTAGCTTGAAAACGAAAACCATAGTATATCAGCTCTACGCCACTGCAACAACTCCAACATACACTGTGACACTCTTAGTAATTGCTGTCTGTCCTGTCAAACTAAATCCGTGTGCAACCAATTACAAGAAGTAAATATGAATATGAGGGCAACACATAATCACATAAATAAACGAACGTGCTTCAGTCCTGTGAAGAACTGGATGTTGAATTTAAATGTCCTCGGTGGTGGCAAGGCAAACCTACAAATCAAATCAACCATTTGAAAATGTAGATTTTTTCAGAATATCTATTTTCATCCAATATTTTGAATCTATCATTTCTTAGTGAAATCGATTTTTTTCAACTCACAAAAAGCACTTTTGCTTATGCAGCTCCACCGAGAATTAATAGAAAATTGGATAAACCTTTGGGTTCAGTCATAGCAGAAGATATGCAGAACCTTTACCACCTGGTATGAGATGTTGAAGACATATGAAGCGAGCGATGCGGTCTTAAATGTACCCTTGAATACGCAGATTTAATTGTTCAAGCTACCCCGTTTTACCCAGTGGTATGCGAAGCAATCAAGGTTGGTATTCCAGCGATAACATGTAGCATTGATCGTACAATTAGTACGTTACGATGTGGAATCGGGTAACGATGAGAGACGCAAGGCTAAGCGGCCTGTGTAGTGTTGACAGGAAGGGAGTAGAGGAGGGCATTGAATTAATTGACAAGGTGATGAACAAATTTAGACGGCAACCTAGCCGCCTTAAGTTTTCATTCAAACAGTGACTAAGAAATTTATTTCTTAATCTTTTTCTGTGTATTTTTCTATGACAGGGGGTGTAATTGCACCCCCTTGTACTCACCTGCCAGCGCCCATAAGGAACCGTTAAACCAGTTCACACATGAGATGTAAACAATGTTTTTTCTACATCTGATTTGAATAGGTAATATATTTAAAAAAATAATCAAAACCTATCTGTATTATGAAACGGTCAAGTCTCCCTGTTGAGTAACTAAGGAGAAATAGACATTTTTCCAAACAAACGACGCCATTGCTAAAAAAATAATTTGTTCACATTTGTTTGTTGTGGTGCAGTTTGTAAAGAATTTCAAAAATGAGTAGTAGCAACGAAGATGAAGTTGCAGTCACTGGGCAGATTCCTAACAAATTGCTCCAAGATGACAGTATATTGCCAACAAAATCCAAAGCGCTTTATGAAAAAACGTATTCTACATTTAAGACTGGTGCTTTGATAAGAAAGGTAAAAGGAATTACAGAAGATATAATGCTAGCATACTTGGAACAAAAATGGAAACAAGTAAAGCCATCTACGCTTTGGTCTACTTTTTCATTGTTGAAGAGCACATTAAGTGTGAAATAAAATATAAATCTTGCGAAATTTCCAAAATTGATTCCCTACATAAAAAGTAAGAGTGTCTACTACCGTGGCAAAAAAAATCTGTTATTTGGACAAAGGATGATATCGAAAAATTTATAGCTGAAGCAGACGATCAAAGTTATTTGTTGCTGAATGAATTTTCTTTAACAAAAACTATCGTACTGATATTAGATTTGTTTGTATGGAGACAGTTGTGATTTTGGGAGTATATGGTGCTTGTCACAGGCAAGAACTAACAAAAATGATAATAGGTGACGTGGACGACTGGGGCACATATTAATTGTCAAAGTTGTCAATACCAAAACTCATACGAATCGAATGTTTACAGTTTTAAGTTTAGAATACATCAAAATATATAGAAAATATAGAGGTTTGCGACCATTACATAGTACAAGCCAATCATCTTTTTTGAAGTATGCATAGACAGATTTATAAATCAGAATGTAAGAATAAGTAAAATTGGAGAAATACCCGTTTATTGCTGCATTTCTAATGAAAAAGAACCCTTAAAACTACACAGGACACGGCTTCAGAATGTCTTCGACAACTCTTCTAGCCAATGCTGGTGGAGATTTACTGACCATTAAAAGACACGGAGGTGGGAAGCCTTCCTCAGTAGTGGCGGAAGGAGATGTAGACTGTCTAAATAACATTGAAATTGCAAATAAAATATTAAACTCGGCGCCCGCGTCCACGATGGATGACGTTGAAAGCATACCCTCAGCAACGACATCGCCGCAACAAATTAATACAACAGTAATATAACCTAGTACGAAGCTAATTAATAAATGTTCCGATTGCACTATCAATATCAATACTCATTATAAAATGGATAAATAATTTAGTTATTTTTTGTTCAAATTCCAATGTATTATTATTTATTCATTAAAATTCTTCAAGTGTATTCGTTTATCATAATTTTTAAATAATAAAATAACGGGTGGGATATAAGTCAGTTGTCAAAAGTGAAAATACAAATACTTTAGTCGTATAAAGAACTAATGTATTACAAAAGTTAACCTACAAAGTGGTTTCCTCGCTGTTCTATACAAACATTGCATCTTTTCAACACTGTTTTACAAATCTTTAGGGACCGCGGGTTTTCAAATTCTGATTGGCTTGTTCCCTCAAATGTTCAACATCGCGAATCTTGACGGAATAAACCTCATTTTTACTTTCTTGCTAAATAAGAAAGTATTGCGGTTGAAAAAAAATCGAAAAAAAATAAGTTGCGTTATTTTGATGTATTACGGCTCCCTGACTCGAAAAAAAATTTTAGAAAATTTTTCAAAATGTCTGCCTACGTGTCTTTGGTCACTCGCCAGCCAAAACTATACGGACGATTTTGATGAAATTTGGAATGAAGGCCTACGACATAATTATGTCGACGAAACAAGCTTTTAACGCAATAGGTATACAGGGGGTGAAAATAAGGTTGTTATTTTGGGGACACATTTTCAAATTTTAACATAGAAGATTGAAATTCAGGTCATTATTATAACTTTCTAACTATTTTGGTTACAAACTTGGGATTCGAAAATAAACTTTGTTCATTTACACTAATGAAATGGTATTATCTTGATGAAAACACTACGTTTTTCCCGAAATTAAAAACATTCCTCGTATTGCTGGTATAACACATACATATTCTTACTTTATTTGAAAGGGAGCGAAATTTGCTTTAAAATAATATGAAACATTCCATAGTTACCTTGAAAGATAAGTGAGAGATCTATTTTTATATACATATGTAGGTATAGAAGGTTATGCAATCAACTTTTTTTTCACTATCGCTAAATCGAGTTATTAGCTTATTTTACAACTTTGGTGTCTGGATGTCTCGGAGAGGGGGGATTTATTAGGGTCAGGTTTTGGTTTTTATTAAATATTTCTAAAATATTTCAATATATAAAAACACCCCATATATTTTCTAGTATTTAGCAAGAAAGTCCTGTAATGCACTAGCATTCACCTAGTTTAGAATACCCCAGACTGAAAAATCCATGAGTGTGATATCTGGGGATTGTGGAGGCCATTCGATAGTTTTGTAAAACATGGGATCAGCTTCATGTCGGATTGTGTACCACTCGCTGAATTCCAAACGCCTGTCCCGCATCATCTTCATGTAGGCCTTGAAGTAAAGTAGGCCTATTTGTTCTCAATTTTAGCTTTTTCTGCATCCTTCGTAGACTTGTTCTTGGTATTCCATACTCATTGGATGCTTTGAGATTGAGTAGGTGATTGCATAAAACATTGCGCAACAACATTAATATTCTCTTCTGTAGTTACAGTCACTAGCCTACCTGAACGAGACAGCTCCGCCACTGACCCAGTCACTTCGAATCTTAAATTTAATTTCCGAATACCTTGTTGAGATGGAGGTTCGACGTTTGGAAAACGCCACAAACGAATCACAAACATCTCTGTAATTATATTGTATATATTGTAATGTTGTTGATATCGTTGAAAAGGACTTGGAACGAGCTTTCAAATGAGATATTACTTGCCATATGATCCCATTTACTATTTTTTTTACACAATGGAGACTGCCGGCCATTTTTAATGTTTACGTCACTGAATATTACCGAAAACGTTGTATATGTGCATTAGTTCTGTTTCTCAAAATTAGACTTTGGATGGACACTGTATATTCTTTTTGTTGCTTCTACAACCTGACTATTTTATAATTTTCCAATGTTTTACATATTTGTATTCTTGGGATATGAAACGCTGCTTGTATCTATTGTAAATCCTTTGTATATCTTTATCGCTTTTCTAAACACTCTTTTCTGTTATTATTCGTAATGTCTATATATTGTGTTTGTCAGCCCGGTCTAAACGCGGCTTGTTCTTCCTTCGGTTTTATTTGTACTTCCTTCATCAGCTTCTTTTCTACTATTTTGTGTATATTTTTAAATTTACTGTAGATAGGCTTGGTGCTCTGCAATTCTCACATTTAGTTGTACTACCTTTTTGTGTATAGACGTTACGTTTTGCTCCCATTCCTTTGCTATTATTTTTTCCTTCTATATTTTTTTGTATAATTTTGTTAATTGCTTTCTATACTTTCTCCTCCTCCAGTGTTATATTATCTATTCTTGCTGATGTTCCATTTTTTAACTTCTTTATTACTTCTCTAACCTTGTCTTCTGTTATTTCTATAATCTCCTCTTCTTTTATTTTAAAGTCGCATTACCGTGTTCTCCTACTACTGCTTTAATCGTCAATTAACTCATTTAAATTATTCAGTCTACTTCAAATATCCAAATAGAAAAAATGTGTGTACTCATTATTCTATCATTGAAGAATTGCTGCAGCTGTATGTGGAGTGGCACCATCCTGTTGAAAGTAGTCATGTTACAGTTCAACATGTAGTTCATCTAAAATTATGTTAGATTGTTCTCTATATAATACAAGTGTTTATAGTGCCATGGAAAATATTGTCTCAATTGTACGCATTTCTAACGTTCCTACTTAAACACCAATTTTAGTAGGATGCAAATAAGTTTCCGAAATGTATTAGGGTTTTCTGTTGGACATCTTCGATCTATACTGATGTCAAACTGGCATTAAGATTTGTGACAGGAAAAAGGTAATGGTCAGGTTACGCTCGTCGGGATAGTCGCGGTCGTAGTATAAAATTATTCTGTTTCGGGTTCTGTGGGTTCATTTAACTCAAATAATTGGCAAAATCGAAATGTCGCCTCTTACCTTACCCTGAATAATTATTCTTGCTCTTATCGCAAGATCTTAGAAAAACTCTTAACACTTAACCCCTGCACTTAAATGAATGTACTAAAATTGCGCTACGCGTCTAAGTGTCGCACTTTTACACATATATCGTACAACCAACAACAAATCCTATATTAAGTATATTTAATGGTCTGAAATAGTATTCATAATATAAATGTCTAGTAAGCGCACAAACCCCACCATGGTAGGGAAGTCTAATTCTTAACTATTATTCTAAACTTTAGATTTACACTTTGTCTTAATTCACCCTAATTTGTTCTCAGAAGAAGAACTGCTCAATCGAAAAACGAAGAAATTGACAAGTACGTTCTAAGTAAACAGTATGATTTCAAGTAAACAACAATTATAAAAGACAAAATTTCACAAATAAAGGTTTACCTAACACCGTTAACGTCCAGTATACCACAAAACCGATAACACTCCACCACAAAACGGCTGCAACGAAGCACAACCACCAGATGCTTACATGTTGCTTTTTCTACCTTTCGATTATAATTTAAATTGAAACCACCTTCGAGCGGATTACCAGCTACACAAAATTAGTTCTCTTTTTTATTCTTTACTTTTAATTTAACGGAACAAGTCTTTTTGGAAAATTGAAGCAACTATTAATTTAATGTGTAATTGTCGTCGCTAAAGAAACATCTAGGGCAGTTCCTCCGGTGCTACACTTTCCTTGAATATTAGACAATGTAACGTCTCTTTACACTTAATCTGCCCGGTTCTTTACTTGAACAAACAATAAACTCCACTTTAATATAGTTTATATCCGTTTACAGACTTCTCCGCCAGTACCAGTGCTCGCTAGGAGAACTTTTAAATTATATAGTTAGTATGTGCCCTTAAACTACTCTTCATGAACCGCGTTTGCAAATTTCGCGAAACTGTCCTCATGAAGATATCCAAAATTTTATTTGGTCACAATACAAAAAACAGAGTTGTGTACCTCACCACAAAGCTAAAAACTACACATCGAATCCTCGGAATGCTTCAATCTTAACAATTCCCCATTAAGGACCTGAACCGTTCGAACCATTTACGTTCGATAAAATTTAAAAAAATGCACTAGCCTCGCGCCTACTAAGATGTGCCAAGATGATCCATAAAATCTATCGTCAGCACCTTCCAGTGCAGTAACGATATTTACACCTCATAATTTAATGCGCATCACGATTAGTCCTGCATAACTAACTATATAAACTATCGATATTCTGTAACTCGGTACGTTCGTTCTAGGCGTCGTGTAGTTTATACAAATCATCAAGTTACCGACTAAACTCATTCATGATTGGGCGGAGTCCGTCGAAAGACATACAGTAGTTAAAATAATACTTCAATAAAACTCAAACTCGGTAGGAAAAGTCACTGACGCTACTGTGATTAAAATTTGACCATGGCGTTCTTGGGCGTGGTGTTAAAGATTCCGACTGATCACAGAAACCAAGATATAGGCCCACACCATAAATAACTAACTTAAGTTCAAACATAAATTCTTTAAGAAACGCTTTAAATTTATAAAACGCGACAAGATTGGGTAAATAAGCTCAATAAGTTTAATGCCGAAATAATTAATACATCATTCTTCAATAAATTATGGAAACTTAAAAATTTAAAACGTTTAGCCTAATTAACGTTTGCATAAGGTAATAAAATTTGATAAAGTACGTACACTACAATATTCGCTTTGAATCTCAACATTCTTAGATTTTCATGAATAAACTTATTCAATTTAATCAAATTGAAAATAATACAGAACCACTCGTTAAATAAACTTGTAAAACGTAAAAGTTCATCAAAAATAGTATCATTGTTGCCTAATACTCTTTATCACTAAAACTTTCCTTATTCTCCTCATATATTTTATGTAAACGCTTACTATTACTCTGAGCAATAAAAACCAACTACACTGACCCAATTTCATTTGTTTAAAATATAGTTAATGAACGTGATATTCGCTGACGTAATATCTGGAAGTCGTTTTAACTGCATTAATTAATTTATGAACTCTTTTGTATAAGTTCCAAAATAAGATACTCTAATTCTTGTTATGTGTATAAATTCCTGTTAATTAAAGACATAATTCAGTTTGGTGAATACTTGTCAACCAATTTTTATATTACTTTAAGCGTTTACCTTTGCGGTCACTGAACTGTAAAACAAGTCAATGCAGCAAACAAGAAAATATTTTGATGGACGATTTGCCTTAATGTATATTTCGAATTGCCCTTGTATTCAATACGTACTTATATTGAATTTTAAATGATAATCCCATAGTTTAGTTACTTTTATAAGTAAAGACAAGGAATATAACTGTAAATATTTTTTAACTATCATCTAGGTTGTAAATAAAATACGCTAATTATGTAATTTTGTAATAAAGAAAAATGTTTGATGAACTCAGTACATATCTGAAATAAAACAATGCGTCCAAAAATTAATTACACCAACATCACAAATGGTGATGTCTGAAAAATCCACCTTACATCGCTTGTCTACGTAATTCTAGGTCATGCACAAACAATATAGCATACATTAGCGGATGAATATCAATGGTCTTACTAAATACATAACATGTCTGATTAACCAAACCAAGAAAAATGAATGAGTTTTGATATTCAACCATTACATAAAACAATAATTACAATTAAACATCTTATACTATTTTATAACTTTCACCATTATTTTATCTTACACTATTTGTTTTAATCCAATAAAAGTAATTGTATATCCAATATGGGCCCTGATACTCCTTTTCTTTTGAGCACTAACCACACTGCTTTTAATTATCCAGACAGCTAACAGCTGATAGTCTAGAATTAACGTGACGGTGATGGCAGAGGCTCACATATAGCGCTGTCCAACTTCCGGTAAATTAACTGAACGTAGTCGAACACTTCCCCGTCGCTCGATATTATTTACATCACCGCCACAACCATTCAACTATAAAAGTTTATTACGGAAAATGTATCCAGTATGATTTTTTTAATAACTTTATGATACATAAATAGTTCTTTATACTTCAGTTTGATAAATCCAAACTCCTCTTTCTTTCCTACTCATGATGTAATAAACCCTCTGAAGTCATTTATTTTACGTCACACTTAATTCTTTTACAGCCACGATCGATTTTATTTAAGAGTCTAAAGACAATAAAGGAGAAATTGAAATGTTTTAATCAAATTTCTTAAAACAAATTTGTCATCACTATTTGGAACTGCACATAATATTTAATTAGATAGGCCTCCGCGGATATACATAACTCGGTAAAAAGCTATTGCACTCAAATTTATGACAGTTTACGATTGAGCTAAAATCTCCCTTATTGTCCCCATCCCCTGCCATCTTTTATGACCTCTCATTGACGACATGAAAAGTAATGACGCTTTACCCTCTTTCCTTTAATTTGACTACTAGTAAATTTTTTAAGTATGACGGAAGATGATGTAATCTTGCGCCAACATCATCTTTTAACTTTTATTATAATGCAAAACTATTCCATCTAGCCATATTGGAGATGACCTTTCTCATAACTTAAAGATTGTTTTCCTGATAATTATAAGTTTGATCACATCGACCTAATACACGAAAATTGCGATATTATTAACCAATGCATTCAAAACCTGAACTATTGTATATGGAAAATTCTAAATCTATCTCAGAACATTATTAACATTACAAAAATTCACTTAATGTTACATTGAAACCCTAGTTAGGCATTGTAGAATATAATGAAGAGCGAGCGATTGAAATATCCTTAAAACCCACCAAACTCTAGGCCGATTGATCTTCACTTCCTCGTCACAAACATTTCACCCCGCACCTGCACTCAAATTTGATGTACGAGAATAAACTACTGCATGGTGCATTCACTCTTCCTTTGACAAGGAAAGGGAGGGGACGCGTTATTCCGGATACCAATCTGTTACCATTCGCCACCAAAATGTTGAAAGAAGATAGAAATATATCTTTTCTATCTGTCATATTACGGAAGACGGACGATGCTAAAGTTTGTTTGCCACCAAGCCAATGACGACCAATTAATATTTGGTCTCAATTTTTTACGCAGGTCTGAAATGCACGTTACGAGTCCCCTCTCTTTCGTTGTCAAAGCACTCTCCTAAGCCGCAGCGCCGCTGCCTGACACCCCCATAAGGCAAGGACCTGGAGCCCAGCGCTGCACATACTATTCCCTTTTCCACACCATTTTTCATTCAATGACAATTTTTCAAATGGCGACACCACAAGATACGTCAAGAACATAGCGGTATAACGTTTGTAAAACACAAAAAACCCTCCGCACACAACTACTGTACCACACGACTCGAAAGATGCGCCTCACACACGCCTTGGCACGAAACAACGCGAATCAAGCCCATTAGTCCAAAATATGCTCACAATTCGCTTTCCTAAACCAGTGAACAACCTGCACTAATTAAAAAAAAGTACTATTCCTACTATCTAGTAAAACCTCTTACCAGATGATCGCATCGTATAAATCTATAAACCACTTCAATGTTGAAGAAATACATGATATGAAACTTCTGCCTTAGTGTAAGCAACTGTGAATTGATCAATACACAATTATAAGGAATATGTCCATGCACCATTGGCTTGACTTGCTCTTCAAGAGTGAGCCATTATTTATTTGAAGAAGTTACAGGGATAAAATAAAAAGTGACAAATACAAGTAAAGAAAATATATTACTGCAAACTGAAAAGTAATTTGTTTTTTTTTTCATCTAGGGATATTTTACTACCAACCTCCTTCAGTTGAGATTATCCACTCTATATTGCAATAATAATAGCTATTTAAATAGTGAGAATAAGTAATGAGTGTTACTTGTCCCACCTTCACTAATCTTTCTCTGGCCAGCTACTTAAAGCATTGTTTTTACATGTTTACAGTTCAAATATTAATTAAACTAATATCAAAAGTTTAATTCACTCATTCCTGTATAAGCTAAGCCCAAAACTTTTAGATTATTTTTCTGCACTTAGAAGTCAAACTTAGGCTATTAGCAATTAAATTTCAACGGTGAATTTTTACAATCTTTGAATTAAATATGTGATGTGCTAGTAACATTCGAAAAATAGATGAATGTTACACAATCAGGTTATTGCATGACTAATTAAAGAGCAGCACCCAAATAATATATCATGATTGAATTGGTGTGGGAGTTTAAAATTACTGACAATCATACTTGTTCTCTTAACATTGCATGCAACAAAACACCTCAGTCTTAGTTGTTTACTTTACTACTTCAGATTTCGTTCTCACTGTCATGTTACACTTACGAATAAAACATAACAATAAAATAAAAAAGTTAGCATTTGCGTAATTACTTTTGGGTTTAGTATATATAATTTTTTAAGTTATTGTATTAATTTAAATGCATTTACTTAGTTATGTAGTAGTAATGCGTGCATACATATATTTTTGTTTTCTACTTACATTGCATTTCGTTGATGGAGATTATTCGAGTGTTTTTGGGTAAGTTTTTAGTTTCTGCATGATTAATATGTTTTTTACATGCAATTACGCTTTGTTTATTTAATTTAATTTATTTCACTTTGCCTGATGTTTTACTTCCATTACTATCTCGTTTATATTGATCTTAGGCTTATAAAACATGCAAAAACAATAGCAACACAATTGCTTGAACTTACCATTAAAGAATGTTTCATGTACAATTATACAGTGTGTCCAGTTTAATATGGAGGTAAGCAAATAGTAATACCAAAAATGTTGGTAATTGAAAAAAACATTACATGATAAGATGTTCAGCAATAATCGGGGATATAATGTATACAAATGAAATACATTGGAAAACAATAAGTGTGTGTTTCGTTTATCATTCTATTGGATAAATTTACTAAATTGTGACATTGGCAAAAGACTAAGCACACTAAACTTTGCCCATTTGTATTCAACTTTTTTGTGTTTGCACTTTTGAGCATCAGGTCAAATTAGTGGTTTGGTGTATAACGAAATTGTTCATAAGCACATTGTTATCGGCTTGGTTTAGAAATAAACTGATGATTTCTAATGTTATTAAACCAGTGACTAATAATTTGTACCAACACAAAAGTTGTATTGAATGTCGATAATGATATTCATAATTTATAATTTAAAGTGACATTTCACGATTACTGATACAAGTAACTATAATACTTTGCAGTGTGGTAAGGGCAAAATTATGATTTCATCAAAGCAGACATTAACATGTGATGCTTATACAGTTATGGCTGAAGCAAAAGCTGAAAAAGCCCAAAATAACTCAAAAGAAAACAGTATATGCTACAAAAGCAAAAATTTGAAAAAATCATATTTGTATAGTTCATAATCTTTCAACACAGCTTTAGCTTTAAACGACTTACTTATCTTGTTTTCCTCCTTTTAATACTTCAGATCTCTCTATAGAGCAAATCATTTTCCATAGGGCTTCCAAATGGTACAATATAAAAGAATGAATTAAGTAATACAAACAGTATTGAAAATTGGTCTTAAATCACTATGGAATTATTTTTATCATACTAAGACATTATTGTAATTTGAGGATAAAAAATAAAACGACCAACTTGTTGAGAAAGTTCAACAGAAACTATATTTATTTTTTTTTTTAGTACATCATTTGTTTATTTTTGGCGGGGACACACTAAACTACTTCCTCTAAATAGATGGCAACGCAAGAATGATGATTCTTTTAAACTTTTTTTTACCATTTCTAACAGCCCCACTTACAAAAAAACTTAAAAATCTAAGTTCACTTGTCATTTGTAATGCCCAATAATTCTAACATAAAAACGTTTATCAGATGTTAAACCTTTTGTTAAATCATCAGCTGGTATTACATTTGTCGCCATTTAAATATTTGATTATTAACCACTACTTCTCTTACCAAATGATGTCTGAGGTCAATGATTCCTGATTTAAGGTTAAAACACCTTCTTTTTATCATAATGAACATTTATGCCAAGGCATTCTTTAGATCACCTAGATCTTTAATCTTAAATCGAGTATTTAACTCCTTGTTCAAAATTTTTGTTTCTTTTTCATTATTTGAAAAAAAACTACATGCAACGCTATTATTATGTAAAAACCTACATTTTTCTTCATGAAAACACACGGTTCATATTTGGATTTTTTATAGTTAATTCCAATAGTACTGAACTAATTCTGTCGTTCCAGCATTTAGAAAATTGTTTGAGACCATAAATAGCTCTATTTAATTCCCTCTGGTATTTTCATGAATACTTTTTCTTTCAAAAAACCATTGAGAAATGCTGTTTTTACATCAAGATGAGTATTATTTAAATTTAACTTTACAGCTAATGCAAACAATAATCTTAAAGTAGAATATCTCACTACTGGAGAAAATGTGTCGGTATAATCTACACCATACTTTTGGATAAAACCCTTTGTCACTAATCTAGCACGATATTTTACTTCTCTCACATTAGACATTTTCTTTTTGAAAACCCATTTACAATCCACTATTGTACTGTTTTCTTATATGTTCACCAAATCCCAAGCGTAGTTTCTTCAAAAGACTGTAACTCTTCTTGTATAGCTTTTTTCCAGAAGATTTTTTCAGATCCGACAATGCTTGAGAAATATTAGAAGGAATATTTTCTTCACTCATATCCTCACTGCACAAATATGATACAAAATCATATCAATTTGTCTCTCAGATCTCCTCACTGGAGCTATATCAGCAGCTTTGTTATTTCAAGCATATAGTTTCTATCACTATCAGAATCATTGTCATTTTCTTCCATAGACCCATCATTCGTATTTTCTAATTTGTCTCCTTCAAATATATTTGATGTCTGTTCTAGTGAATTTGATATTTTTGACCAACTGAACTACTATTTACCTCAATCGTTCGATTATTACTCTCAATCTTAGATTATACAACCTATAACCTTTTGTGTTTTCCTCATAGCCAATCAAAATATGTTTTTCTGCTTTCTTGTCCCATTTTTGTCTATTGGCTTTAGGAACATGCACCATAGTTCAACTTCAAATACTCTGAAGTGACTAAGATTTGGCTTTTTATTATGCCAAACTTCATAATGGAGTTTTATTTGAAAGTCCTGAATTAATAGAACGATTTATTAAATAACATGCTATATTTGAAGCTTCTGCCCAAAACATTTTTACCAAATTTTGGTCAAAGAATAAACATTTAGCTTTTTCAACTAGCGTTCTATTGAATCTCTCTGCCATACCATTTTGTTCTGGTGTGTGACTATTTGTTTTTTGGTGAATTATCCTATTACTTTTCCGAAAATTTGAAAAACTGTGCTACAGTATTCACCATCGTTATCTGACCTGAGAATCTTAATATTTATATTTTTCTGATTTTCAACATCATTGAATTCTTTAAATTTGTTTATGACTTCATCTTTAGATTTTATAAAATATATAAAACACATTCTACTATAATCATCAATGAATGTCACAAAAATTTTGAACCACCTACTGACCTTTTTTCCATGGGACCACAAATATCGCTATCGATTACCTCTAACAAATTCTCTGCTCTACTTCCTTGCTTCAGGAACGGTAAACGAGTTTGTTTGGCTTCACAACATACTTCACAATTCATTCTAAGATCAGGTCCTTTAAGAGGAACCCCATCCACTGGGGTTCAACTCAAATATTTTGAGTTGATATGTCCAAGTCTTCTGTGCCATAAATCATTTGAATCTGGTACACGCACACTTAAATTTACTCTATTGCCATTGTTGATTAACTGTCCTACTGACAATACATTTGTGGCTAAATTTGGTACATATTGCACACTTTTTATAAAAATCTGAATGTGTTCATTATTTATAACTTTTTATTCTTATGTCACGGCACTTTTGACAGACAATTTAGAATCGTTTGCTATTAAAATTTCTGTCAAATCAGGTGTTCTTTATTCTGAATCCAGTCTTCTTGGTTAAATGACAACTAGCCCCACTGTCTACGTACCACTCATTGTCTCCAAATCCTCCATTAATAAAGACAGTGTTAATGGAAGATTGGTTTTTATTAGGGCATTTTGACATAAAGTGTCCTAGTTGCTTGCATTTAAAGCAACGAAGATTACTTTTGTCGGCATTATTGTTTACTGTTGTTGACATCTTTGACATTTTACCTGGACCAATTTTACCGCATTTAAACTTCTGGATGAATTTGATTTTAACGCCCATTGTGGTACCTGAAATGTCACTAGCATCTTCTGTACAGACGTCCAATAATTTCATTTTGATCGAATCAGTGGTTTTGTTGATGCCAGAGTGTTCGACCGTCAGTATCATTGGTGCGAATCTCTCTGACAATCCGGCTAACAGCTATGAACCAACCCATTCTTCGACAATTTTAAATCCTGTTCTGCGTAGCTTTTGTGATGTTTCAACAGCTTGGTTCACATAAGATTCCATTGTATCACAATTTTCTGCTCCTAGAGATATCAGGTTTCGTAATAATCCTATTTTTCTAGAGCAACCACTGTCATCATACAAATTTTTTAGCTTTATCCACACGTCTTCCGCCGTAACTGCATCTTTAATATGCACGAATAAAGATGGATCAAGTATCAAAATTGACTTGGCTTTGGCTTTCACTATGATGACACTGTCTGTCTCAGTACCATCGATACATTTTATTAATCCTTCGAGTACAAACACGTTTTCGAGAGCAAATGACTATTCATCATAGTTTTCACGACCAACGAGCTTTGGCACACTAGTTAAATAATTAGCTGCCATGTTTTCGCGCACTTAACTCGCTCCATTTTTATTTTTTAACTACCCCAAGTAAAAAAATGAGTCTTGAACTGGATCTGGGCCCATAATCTGTTTTAATTTGAGGATAAAAAATAAAACGACCAGCTTGTTGAGAAGTTCAACGGAAACTATATTTATTTATTTTTTTTAGTACATCATTTGTTTATTTTTGGCGGAGACACACTAAACTACTTCCGCTAAATAGATGACACTGCAATAATGTTTCTTTTAAATTTTTTTTAACATTTCTAACAGACATTGTGTTTGTAGATGTTCGGTCATCAGTTATAAAGCTGGCCTTGTTAGGGACCAAACACTCACTAAAGGTAAAGTGCAAACAACTGACTTAGCTCAGTGGCTTAGGCGGGGTTCTTACTTACTGCTCCAAAAGGGCACTCGACACAACCTAATGAAATCAAAATCAGGAAAAATATGTCACAAAGGCACCAGCTGTTAAATAAATTTATAGCGGGAAACGTCCTGAACTAGATCTTAAAATAACTAACAGGAAACCATAATGTTCTCTCGAACAGAAAGCACTCGATTCTACCAGAATATTCTACACCAAAATCTCTACGCAAGGTTCACCTAAACTTAAATAAAATAAGCTTCATTTAAAATCCGCCGAATTGCGATAATAAAACTCAAAACTCGTTCTGCAAATCAGTAAACTTCAACGTAAAATTACTTTCCCAAATAACCAAAAAAATAACTGGCCAATACGGTAATTAATTATTCGATTCACAACACAACACCAAAATAGACAAAACGCGAAAAATTCACAGCTAAATTCCCCAACAAAGAAACTTGCTTACCTTTATTTTGTCGCAAACCAGGTAAAACGGTTAATTAACAGACGGTGGTTCGGTTCCTAAAGACTTGCGAATACTTGGAAAACAAACATTGACGTGCAAATAACCCAGCTGATCGATCAACGATCTATTTACTTTATAATTAGGTTACGTTATATCTTAAAACTTATCGTCTAATGCAATTATATCAACCAAATCTCGAATGACTATTTATATAATAAAGCAATCTTTCTCAAATTATTACGTTAAAGCTTGTACTAAAATATTGAAAAGTAATTGAACGTCGTCACTGTAAAATTCTATAAATCCAGAATTTCATAAAATAAATAAACTGTTCGGTTACTTGAATGTAAACGAAATACTTAATTTCTTTAAATTTTGAACGTACGTAAATATTAATAACGCAGCAGAAAAGGGGCTCGGAGTCACAAAAATATGCATTGTAGCGGAAATAATACCCAGTTCATTGACACCAGTCATATATTATAACATTGCACATGAATATAATCAGTTCAGTCGTTTAGGAGTTACAGCTGTTTATTTAAAAAAATCACTGAATAACCCCCCACCGCTTTATTTTAATAGATACGCTAAACAAAAATTGCTCGTATCAAGCTGAGCTTTAAAAGCATATTTTTGGTACATTTACTAGGTGGATTTCAGTAAAAAAATCACTTTAAAAGTTTAGGATGGCGGTTACGCCCCCTGGCGGTCAACTTGCAAATTTGAAAATATTTTATACGGTCTTTTTTTGGGCTACTTTAGTAATAATATTTTTACCGCAACTCTACGACGAACAGTTTCCGAGGAACAGCACTTTGCATTCTTATCTGGCCACCCGGTACAATCACAAGAAATTGCTTTACATCTTCTAGGCATTGATAGAATTAAATTATCTATTGCATTTTGTGGTAACTGTTGCCAGTACAAAGGTATCACGAATCTGAATCCACTTATGAATTTCACCCAATTAATTTTTAATGCTTCTTCAAAACATGTCCCATACGTGCTCAATAACGTTTAAGTCTGGGGTCTTCGCAGGCCATGGAAAAATGTTTTTGTTTTCAAGCCACTTCGTAACAGCCATCTGCAACGTTGGTGTGGCATTATTATTCATCAGTGTGAACCCAGCTCCAAGAGCACCTATGTATGGAAGCACTATAGGATGCAGTACCCTATTTAGATGCTCATCGGCATTTAAAAACATCTCAAGAACAACGAAATATGTTTTTTCGCCAATGCAGATAACCCTATATCATTACAGTACCTCCTGAACACATCTGACCCTTTCCAAGGTACCAGCTCGTCTCCACACTCTAACTCTTCGACTGTCAGGATGAACTGCGGTAGTAATGTGTCCACGGCCTGGATGTTGTTTGTTAGGATCTCCGGATGTCCCATATCTACGCCACAATCTTCTAATAATACTCTAAAAGGTGTGTAAGCTACCTCAATTTAAACTTGTCTTCTACTACTCTCTTCATGTAAGCTAAACGTAAATGTTGACGTTGTTGGTTGCCTTTCTTAATAACAGCATCAATAAAGCTTAAAACGCCTTAAAATATACTCAAATCAAGTGTAAATGAAGATTAGATTATTCCCTAATAACACTGGAATTATTTATTTTAGTTGAATTGACAATTAAGCATTTGCATTTGTTAGTTTTTATTGGAACAATTCTTCGACAATTTTAAATCCTGTTCTGCGTAGCTTTTGTGATGTTTCAACAACTTGGTTCACATAAGATTCCATTGTATCACAATTTTCTGCCCTTAGAGATATCAGGTTTCGTGATAATCCTATTTTTCTGGAGCAACCACTGTCATCATACAAATTTTTTAGCTTTATCCACACGTCTTCCGCCGTAACTGCATCATTAATATGCACGAATAAAGATGGATCAAGCATCAAAATTGACTTGGCTTTGGCTTTCACTATGATGACACTGTCGGTCTCAGTACCATCGATATATTTTGTTAATCCTTCGAGTACAAACACGTTTTCGAGAGCAAATGACTATTCATCATAGTTTTCACGACCAACGAGCTTTGGCACACTAGTTAAATAATTAACTGCCATGTTTACGCGCACTTAACTCGCTCCGTTTTTATTTTTTAACTACCCCAAGTAAAAAAATGACTGGAACTGGATCTGGGCCCATAACCTGTTTTAATTTGAGGATAAAAAATAAAACGACCAGCATGTTGAGAAGTTCAACGGAAACTTTATTTATTTATTTTTTTAGTACATCATTTGTTTATTTTTGGCGGAGACACACTAAACTACTTCCGCTAAATAGATGACACTGCAATAATGTTTCTTTTAAATTTGTTTAACATTTCTAACAGACATTGTGTTTGTAGATGTTCGGTCATCAGTTATAAAGCTGACCTTGTTAGGGGCCAAACACTCACTAAAGGTAAAGTGCAAACAACCGACTTAGCTCAGTAGCTTGGGCGAGGTTCTTACTTACTGCTCCAAAAGGGCACTCGACACAACCCAATGAAGTCAAAATCAGGAAAAATATGTCACAAAGGCGCCAGCTGTTAAATAAATTTATAGCGGGAAACGTCATGACCTAGATCTTAAAATAACTAACAGGAAATCATAATGTTCTCTCGAACAGAACGCACTCGAGTCTACCAGAACATTCTACACCAAAACCTCTACGCAAGGTTCACCTAAACTTAAATAAAATCTTAAACTTCATTTAAAATCGGCGGAATTGCGATAATAAAACTCAAAACTCATTCTGCAAATCAGTAAACTTCAACGTAAAATTACTTGCCCAAATAACCAAAAAAATAACTGGTCAATACGGTAATTAATTATTCAATTCACAACACAACACAAAAATAGACAAAACGCGAAAAATTCACAGTTAAATTCCCCAACAAACAAAGAAAGTTGCTTACCTTTATTTTGTCGCAAACCAGGTAAAACGGTTAATAACAGACGGTGGTTCAGTTCCTAAAGACTTCAAAATATTTCCGAATACTTGGAAAACAAACATTGACGTGCAAATAACCCAGCTGATCGGTCAACGATCTATTTACTTTATAATACGTATCTTCTAATGCAATTATATCAACCAAATCCAAAATGACTATTTATATAATAAAGCAATCTTTCTCAAATTTTTACGTTAAAGCTTGTACTAAAATATTGAAAAGTAATTGAACGTCGTCACTGTAAAATTGTATAAATCCAAAATTCTCATAAAATAAATAAATTGTTCGGTTACTTAAATGTAAACAAAATATTTAATTTCTTTAAATTTTGAACGTATGTAAATGTTAATAACGCAGCAGAAAATGGGCTCGGAGTCACAAAAATATGCATTGTAGCAGAAATAATACCCAGTTCATTGACACCAATCTTATTATAAAATTACACATGAATATAATCAGTTCAGTCGTTTAGGAGTTACAGCTGTTTATTTAAAATCACTGAATAACCACCGCTTTATTTTAATAGATACGTCAAACAAAAATTACTCGAATAAAGCCGAGCTTTAAAAGCATATTTTTGGTATATTTACTAGGTGGATTTCAGTAAAAAAATCACTTTAAAGGTTTAGGATGGCGGTTACGCCCCCTGGCGGTCAACTTGCAAATTTGAAAATATTTTCTACGGTCTTTTTTGGGCTACTTTGTAATAATTTTTTACCGCAACTCTACGACGAACAGTTTAGGAACAGCACTTTGCATATCTTATCTGGCACACGGAAATTCACAAGAAATTGCTTTACATACTTCTAGGCATTGATAGAATTAAATTATCTATTGCATTTTGTGGTAACTGTTGCCAGTACAAAGGTATCACGAATCTGAATCCACTTATGAATTTCCCCAATTAATTTTTAATGCTTTTCAAAACATGTCCCATACGTGCGTCAATAACGTTTAAGTCTGGGGTCTTGCAGGCCATGTGAAAAATGAATTTTGTTTTAGCCAAACTTCAACAGCCATCTGCAACGTTGGTGTGGCTATTATTCATCATGTAACCAAGCTCCAAGAGCACCTATGTATGGAAGCACTATAGGATGCAGTACCCTATTTAGATGCTCATCGGCATTTAAAAACATCTCAAGAACAACGAAATATGTTTTTCGCCAATGCAGATAACCCTATATCATTACAGTACCTCCTGAACACATCTGACCCTTTCCAAGGTACCAGCTCGTCTCCACACTCTAACTCTTCGACTGTCAGGATGAACTGCGGTAGTAATGTGTCCACGGCCTGGATGTTGTTTGTTAGGATCTCCGGATGTCCCATATCTACGCCACAATCTTCTAATAATACTCTAAAAGGTGTGTAAGCTACCTCAATTTAAACTTGTCTTCTACTACTCTCTTCATGTAAGCTAAACGTAAATGTTGACGTTGTTGGTTGCCTTTCTTAATAACAGCATCAATAAAGCTTAAAACGCCTTAAAATATACTCAAATCAAGTGTAAATGAAGATTAGATTATTCCCTAATAACACTGGAATTATTTATTTTAGTTGAATTGACAATTAAGCATTTGCATTTGTTAGTTTTTTTATTGGAACAATTGCTATCGCTAAGATACTTGATCAATGACAGTGCCCCTGGATTGACTTCACTATAGGTTTTATTGATGAAAAATTTTTAATCTGATTTTGATGTTTTGAGATACAACCCTGATAGGTCTAAAAAGGATTTCAAGCACATTTTTAGTTTTTAAAATTCTGGGCAACTATGACAATTGATAAAAAACCAGTGCCATTTTGGTCATTAATAAATCAAAATTTAAGGAAAGTTATTGGGAAAGTGATTTTATGACTATGCGCAAAATTTCACAAATATCGGGTCATTTTGCGAAAACACATACTATAGTACTTTTTGTTCTATTGTTTACATTGTAAGAATACGATTTTTGCACATGGATTAAGGAATGCTGATGATGCTCTGCGTTTAGACTTCTGCTTATGGATAGGAGAATCATTTTTTCGGATGAACCGACATTTACAACCAATGGGAAAGTTGCAACGCAGAACTGTAGATTTTGGTCGAGAGAAAATCATAATTTCAAAATTGTGACTGGAAGTCAGTATTACGAAAAGATTAATGTGTGGTGTGCTGTTATGTATGGGAAAATCATCGGTCCGTATTTTTTTTATTCAAATGTGAATCAACATACCTATTTAGAGATGCTTCAAAATGTTTTACTACTTACGGTAAGAAATGTATTGTAACTTTCCAAGTGTATACTTTAACAAGATGGACACTCAACAGTGTTGGTAAGAAATTATCTGCAAGAACATTTTGGACACAGATGGATAGATCGTTACGGAACCGTCATCTCTCGGGCTCGTTTCCCTGATTTGAGCCCAATGGATTTCTTTTTATGGGCATATGTTAAACAGCGTGTTTATAATACTAATTTGGACAACATCGAAAATTTGAAACAAAAAATTACGGAAGCGATAAATTCTGTCACTGAAGATATAATCCACAATGTTTATAAAGAGGTTGGACGATACCACATTGAATAAAATGTTTTTCTTTGGCTCAAGTGTGTTTTATCATTTTCTCAGCTGCCATTTCGGACGGTAATACAGCAAATCTCATTAAGGAAAGTTGTTGAAAATATGGAATTATTAGTATGTGCCAAATTTCCAAACATTGAATTGATTTGTATTCTTACAATGTAACAACAGGACAAAAAGTACTGTATTATTCGCAAAATGATACGATAATAAACAAAGTATAAGGGTTATTTAAAAAGAAATAAAATTTTGACATGATTTAATGTCGTGGAAGGGAATTCAAATTTAACACCCTGTATAATGTTTGCACAAGTTTATTGCCATGGGTGGTATTCTCAAGGCTCGTGAAAACTTCAAGTTTGCAACTTTTACCTTCTCTAAGAAATTTAATTTTAAAGAAATGCACGCAACTGTCACATTAATTTTCATAAAAAAAAGCAAACGATATATTTTCATATATATATATATATATATATATATATATATATATATATACTGGTGCTTGATCGTCCAAAAATCGATAGCGCATTAGTGCGTCGAAGTACGATATATCCGTTATTAAAGGAGATATCAAAAAAAGTTATTTACAAAAATTATAGGCAACTTCAAACTTCACATTATGAAATTATTTTCATATTTACAGGGTGTTACATATACCAGGGTGAACCAAACATACTTTTTTTTTAAATGGGACACCCTATATATTATTTCAAATTTAGATTACTCATCTCTCCCATACTTCCAATATAGGGTTTCATTACGTTACACAGGGTGTTTCAAAAGTTATGGTCAATTGTACATGAAAATCATTCTCATTTCAACGTCCTGTATACCCTAGACAGAACAACCTAACAATATTTTTTTCCATGCATAACTTTTTGACATTGGTACAGTGTTATGAGAAAGTGCTATTTCTTTATTATTGCACCCATTAAGTATAGAGCAAGCCAAAACTCGAACACATGATTTTGTCAATTTTCAAATTAATCACCCTGTATTTTATATCCTTATATGCAGGAAAGTCTCATCAGTGCTTTAAATGAAATAGCAATTGATAATTTAGAGAAATAAGAACAATATTTGGGCATAAACTTACTGAATTTTCTGAAATTCAATGCATGTACTTTACTTTTGAAACAAGAGAATATGAAATACTGCAATCAACTTCAAATTACTCTTATGGCACACTAACAATTTTGGACTTTGTACCCACATAAAATTTATTATAACTTTGTTTTTGATTTTTTTGTAATTTATTTTTTTTATCTACCATACCAACACTAAGTTGCAATAGTACATGTTAGAAATCCCACGCGCGTTTTGCAGAAATAAGTTGTATAAATTATTTAAAAAGTTTGAACACTGTACCGCAGATGTCAGGATTAAAAAAGCCAATAATTGTCTATCTTTATTAAAGGTTTTCGTTTACGCGACAATTCCCTTAATGCATGGTTCATTAGCAATGAAGACAACGTATTGCTATCGTTTGTTTGTTTTTTTTTTGTTGTCGAAGATTAATGTGACAGTTGCACGCATTCCTTCCAAATTAAATTTCTTAGAGAAGGTAAAAGTTAGAAACTTGAAGTTTTCACAGAGCCTTGACAATACCACCCATAGCAATAAAGTTGTCCAAATAGTATACAGGGTGTTCAAATTTGAATGTCGAAATTTTAATTTTTTAATAACCCTTATACTTTGTTTATATCTTGATTTTAAATTTGGAAAAAATGGACTTGAAATAGCTTTTCCTGTATTAAAGTAATATTTACAAAGCTATTGCAGAAATTTGCAACGTTGAGCTAAATAATAACACTAAATAACCATCACGTTTTGTGAAAAGAAGTATCCACATGGCGAAAAAAATAATTTTTACATACACTATACTTACAACAGCAGTAGTAGGGCTTTGAAACCATTTATTTCACAAACATGGCATAAAACGTAATTACTCGGTCAGTTTAAAAAAAAATTTAAGTTCAAATAAAAATATTACTACAATTTGCAAATTTCTCTTGCAGCCTTTTAAATATTACTTTTTGGTGTAGGGAAAGCTATTGCAACTTCTCTTATTTTTTAATATCAGCCATGATTACGATGCTATTTAAAAAAAATTTTAATGTTTTGTCTCACAATAAGAAAGTCAAACTTGGACATCTATATAGATATAAACAACATTTTTTATAGAGAATAATTACCAACCTCCTGTATATACTGCATATTCTGAAAACCTGTATTTTTCAACTTCTGTATAAGAAATAATTTTAAACAAATACGCGAAATTGTCGGGTCATTTAGTTCACGAAGATTGACGCTTGACGGATTTCGATGATTTTTTTTAATATGAAGGTAATTTTGTGTAGAAAGAAATAACGGCGCCAGAATTTGATTTTAAGGTTTTAATTTTTTTTTTGAAAAAGTCTAGCAGCTAACGCTAATATTGTTTTCCATTTACGTTTGTATTTAGTTTATTATCATCATTAAATTTAATTTCAACCGCAAAAGTTTGCGGAGGAAAGGCTAGTGTCGTATAAAATCAGCCTAAAAGTGTAAGATGAATCCAAATAATATACAAGGGGTTCCACTATTGCTGTAAAATTTCATTTTATTTACTTATAATGTTACAGGGCGTTTCATGATGAATGGCCTATTAAACATTTATGGAGAGCTACCACATAACTTTGAACTAAAATAGTGGGAATGTCTGCCTGTTTTCTGTGATAATCTGTCTAGTGAAAATAATATCGAGATTGGCGCATATCTCGACTTTTTGTAATAAAATTTATATTTACTCAATATCTGCCTACTTCTGTACTAGTCCTTAGCTCCAAGATGGTAGTTTTTAGATAATTTTGTAACTAATTTGCCTAGTTGTAGATCCACATTAAATATTACGGCTGTGGTAAACTTCAGTGTCTGATTTCTTTTCAATTACGCGTATAAATCATAAATTAGGATTAAATAGTGTGCCAAAATGTACAGAGTGTTACAAAGATAAGGTCGAATTTACGCAACATTGACTACCATTCAGTTGTTTACTTTAAATGAGACATACTGCTTATGGTCTTATTCGATTTCTGGTATTGTTTGCTCTTAATCCATATTAGCATTCCCTATATCTAAACATGACTGTTTTTGAGCTATTTGAATATTCCAACAATAAGGAGTAAATTAACGTTAAATTATTATCTATGGTGCCGTGGATCTCCCAAAATTTCAACTCAAAATTATTTATAGTTCTCCATAAATGTGTAATAGGCAAGTTATTGTGAACTGTCCTATATTTTGCTTCTAGTGGGCACAGAAAATAAGTTCAATTCAACTTAAGTTTATACAGAGTAGAGATTGTGGGTGTGTATGTGGGGGGGGGGGATAGTGAGCAGGATGTTGTAGATTTTGGTTACTGTTCGAGTTTTGTGAATGATGAAGGATACCCAACAGAGTCAGAACCCTAAGGTGGGTTGAGTTGGCGCAGTCGTCTTCGGTCCTTCTGCCTTCTACGATCTGAAATTTGTAATTGTATAAGAAATAGAAATTATTATTGCGTGTTTATTGTATTGCATGTGTTTAACACCACTTTTATGTGCCTTAACAGAAGGGGTTTTTAATGTGCCACATATAACAACCACACAAGGCTTCTTATGGAAAAGATAGTATCTATTGATAGTAAATACCAACATTTTTATACCGTTTGCGAATTCCTTTTAAGTTATGTTTTTTATCGTAATAGAGCTGTAAATAATCTTGTCTCAAGACACCCTAATGAATGCTGCATTTGCAATAAAAAACACTAGAAAAAAATGTAAATGCCATAACCCGTAAGAAGAAGAACCGTTTGATACAAATAGGAAAATTCTAGTGAATTTGATAAACGCGTCTTGTTAATTATGATTTTTTAATGTTTTAAATAAATCAATCACATTTTTGATGATTTCACACTGTATTTCTGTAATGAAACAAATTATTGGGCTAATCTCGACTTATTTCTGAACATCCAAATACAGCAGTGTTGCCGCATTTATCCACAACTGTGTTTATTACACTGTCTATTATCCCCATGTACCCTATATTAAGCTTGAGACACAGTACAGCAATTTTAGTAATACAGATATTCACCTTAGAATAGTAAATCTGCAAGATTGTTGGAATAACAACTCACATATTTCCATCAATCTACTAATCAAATTTTATTTTTTAATTAAAATACTGATTGATTTTTCCAATTTCAGATAGTAATGCGGGTAGTGTAACAAAATTGGTAAGTAATGAAGTACCCCTTGCAGTTGTTAGCAAAGTCAGTGAAAATCAACAATACTCATCACAGCCTAACCTTAATCATTCTCACGTGTATAGTAACATCTCCCCTTCGCAATTATCAATGACTAAATCTCAAAGCTATGCTCAAAATATAAATTCAGAGGATGATCAACAAATCGACACATCACACATAAAACCACAACCTCACATTGAAGATTTACACTTAGACCCCATTATCATTCGTGACACTCATATACTGCCAAGTTTGAATAATAAGTGTTCGGCTGATCTCAATTTGGACAATGATTTGACTTTACATGATAAAGAAAATAGTTTGTTAAGTGCGAGTCGTTTGCGTTTACTTCAAGACACTACAATGATTGAAAGTGCATTAGATTTGGACTCAATCGAAGAAACCAGCTTAGGGACTAATAATCAAGCTGGACTTATGAAAATTACTGTATAATAGGTTATTTTACAAAATTATCGTGTGTTTATATTATAATATTAGGTATATTATGCAAACTTTCTCACTGGAAATTTATTTTTTTTATATTTATATATTGAAACATTTTATCAGTGAGTTAGCTTCCATGTCAATTTGTTATACAAAAAAATCTCAAGAATTTAAGGTGCGTCTAAACTTATTTTTATATAAGATTCAAGTTTACTGTTACTATTTTATGAAATCTACTGTTTTATTGTGCAATACAAAAGTATATTAATATATAAAGTGCTATTACAGATTTTTTTGTCTAATTGTTAGAATGATTGTTTATAATAATTGTTTTGTGTTGTTTTCTATATACCTATGAAAAATTGTTCTTTAATAGTTTTGTAAGTACAATAACAGCAAAAGCCTTGTATTATTATAAGCATTTCAAACAATGTTAGTGAGATTAGCTGCGTGAAAATTTTTAAGTAACATAAAAGATTGTGATTTAGCAATATACTTACTCATAAATTATTACATAAGTTTTCCCATATGTATATAGTACATTTATAAACGTAAAAATCTGTTAAATATTACGATATCTTTATATAGAGTTTCATAGTTTATTTTTGTTATACCCCACCATTTTTGACAATATCGGCTATAATGTCAAATCTCTGATGGAAGATGTAAAGGATAAGAGATTGATTATTGTATGTAGAAGCTTCACACTGCTTCTCATTTAGTTTAGCAACTTGCATTTGAAACATATTTTGTTGAATAGTACAGTAGTAATGAAAAGAAAACAAATGAAAATAATAACATAGAACTCTCATTGTTATGGACAGGTAATGGAAGGAACAGCAAGGGAATGAAGGCCTCGCATTCAGGTTACTATTTTATGTATTAGTACGTATTTTTTACAGTGTTACATAAAACTACGTATTTTGGTCCTTTTACACATTAAAAGTACGTATTTCGCCAGCAAACAGGTTTTCAAATAAAATTAGCCCTCCTACGTAAAATTCTGTGTTGTCAACGATTTATTCGCAAAACAAGGCGAAAGAAAATACCTACACTATAAAAATGTGCTTGAATCGCATTTCCTTAAAATATCGGGTTTCTGCTTTGCTTGTGTTTCTTTTAAAAAGACAAGTACCTGTCCAAACAACCCTCTTAGTAGAGAGACTCGACCCTGGAAAATTCATGGTTTCTATTCTTTATTAGGTAATCTGCGATAAAATACTTGCTTAATATATCGATCTATTTAATATATGCATCTATCGATGTATCGTTGCCATCCCTATTTATATCGCAGTAATAAATCTCGCGCGCGCAACGTTTTTATTTTATAACGCCGTTAGCATCTTATAATTAATTGCTCATAGATATATCGCTACTTATGTATGTTTTTAATGTAAAAAGAGCTTATTCGTCAAATGCTGGAACGGGAGATCAGATTTTGCAAATTAGTAATAGTTCGTTCCCGGGTTGGTCTGTGAGATTCTGAACACGTTAGGATCGACGTAGATTTTTGAACCGAACGGTAACGAATAGTGGTTGATGTGGTACGAATCTTGTGAGTGTTTCACAAAAGAAGAAAGTAAGAACTAAGTACAAAACTGAGTTACCTATTATAGTTAGTTATTTGTGAATTGTGAATTGAAGGTAAGAATTTATGATATTTTTAGGTCCATTTTATTTATTTCATATTAGTTTTAGTTCTTTTATTATCAATTAATACAAATCCAAATTAAAATTAACTTGGCTTGAGGAAAAAGATGTTAATAAAAATTTAATAAAATCTTGGGCAAAACCTCACACCGACAATAAAAATATATATTGTTGTGTTTGTGAGAAAGTAATTATTGTGGATAGAGGAATCTGTGCAATTAACCAGCATGCACGTGGTGCGGTACATAAAGAAAAATATAAAACGAAATGTAATTCTTCACAATTACGATTAAGCGAATCTAACAAACGTGTGACAATTTTTAATTTGCGTCAACAGGCAACAAAAGCGGAATTACTTTTGACCTTAAGGATTGTTTGCCGAAATCAATCCTTTCAATCCGCTAGTGGATTAAAAGAGTTTTTTAATAACATATACGCAACAAATTGTGAATGGATGGCACAGTTTACTCTAGGACCAAAGAAAGTCTCCTATTACGTTAATTACGCCCTGGCGCCATATTTTTTAAATCAATCGGTTGATGATGTTAAAGGTAAGTTATGAATTAATATTGTTAAACCGTGAATTAACACATTTTTTTAAGGTTATTATTCACTCTTATATGATGAGACAACAAATAAAGCATCACAAAACGAGCTGCAAATAAAAATTTTGTTTTGGTCTGATTTAAAAAATGAAGTAATGTCGAGACACTTGCAAAGTTTTTTTATACAACATGCAACGGCTAAGGATATCATTAACTGCATTAATAATGCTATTACAAATTGTAAATTAAATATTAATAATTTAATTATGCTGGGCAGTGACGGACCTAATGTAAATAAAAAGGTGTTGAGAACATTTAGTGATGAATTGATTATGAAGAGAGGTGTTGGTTTAGTTGACATTGGAAGCTGCAATTTACATATTATAAATAATGCTTTCTTAAAAGGTCTTGACGTGTTTGGTGTTGATGTTGTTGATTTAGTTGTAGCTGTTAAGTACTTCCTTAAAGATAGACCATCTAGATTAAGTGATTATGAGGAATGTCAACAGAAAGTTAAAGTTCCAAGGAATCGGTTTATAAAACATGTTGCTACTCGGTGGTAAACTTTAGAACCTGCAGCAAATAGGATCATAGAACAGCTGCCAGCCATGAAGAGAGTATTTCTTAAAGTACATACCAACCAAATGTGCATATTTAGAAAAAACAAATTCTTATAAAAACCTAAAAAACATTTTAAATAAAAATACGATATTAGCGCAGCTAATGTTTGTGGTACAGAGTGCTCAAATTTTTACAAACTTCACCAAACTCTTTCAAAGCGATCGTCCTTTGATACATATGATGTACGATGAAATTAAATATTTATTGTTAAATTTAGGTATAAGAATTTTTAGACCAAATATTATTGAACTTTTAAACGAGGACAAATTTTCTGCCGATCTCGGTAATAATGTAAATAATTTAATTCCTTTACAGAATGGGAAAGATATCTGTGGTTTAGACATTGAAAACAAATTAAACTTATTAACCCATCCTGAGCAAGAGAAGTTAATTTTTGCCACAAAAGCAAGAGAACATTACTTTCTGCATTTTTGCATATCTTGAAAAAGATACCGATCTTTGATGCTGATAATATTCTAAGAAAACTTAAGTGCGTACATCCACAATTTATTAAAGAGACAAATTATGAAAATTTATTATACATAGCCTAGAGCATTCCCAATTTTTCTTTTTTTAATAATGACAGAAAAGGAATGGAAATTATTACAACTGGAAGTACTTCCATTTAATGCAGAGCAAAGGGTGGATCATTTCTGGAGACTTGTATTCGCAATTAAAATTAATGAAAATCTTAAATATCCCAACCTCAAAAAAATAATAAAGGCAATTTTGAGTTTATCTCATGGAAATGCTGTTGTAGAAAGAGGATTTTGAGCTTCATCGAAGATACTGACTCAAGACAGAAATTCTTTGCAAGAAAAATCTTTAAATTCTCTGCTTCTTGTTGCTGATGCCATAAAATATTTATATCATGGTAAAGTTGAAAATGTTCAAATATCAGAAGAACTGTATTCGCTTGCAAAACATGCAAATGCTTCTTACGAAAGTTTTTTGGAAGAATGTAGAAAAAAAGAAAAACTGGTAGAGGAAACAAAGATTGAAAGAGAAAGACTTTTACAACAAAACAAAGAAGAACTGAAAAAAAAAGGAGAAAGAAAGGAGTGCATTTGGTGAATTGGAAAAGAAATTTACGATTCTTCAAAAATCGGAGATTTCAAAAAACAAAGCTGCAACAGAACTTTTAGAAGAGGCAAATAAAAAATTGGAACAGGCATTAAAACAAAATGATGTTACCAAAGCTAATGTAGCACAGGGTCTAATTCAAGCAGCGCTAAATTTGAAAGTACAGCAAAACAATTTACGTGACGAAGCTGACACAATTAAAAAAAGAGTAGATAAAAGAAAATCTGATTTATTACATTATTTTTCGAAAAAAAGCAAACTAAGTGTCAGTGATAAATGATATAAAAATGTATTCCTTGCTGTAATGTACTTTTAAAGATTTAGTAAACGTTCTAAAGTATATTGTGTGTTTTGTTTCATTTAATTAATAACAGTTCACTATAATTATCGAACAGATCTGTTTTTTTACTACATATTCGAATGTAAAAGTCACTAATTAGTACGTATTTTTGTAAATATTAGTCATTATTTACATATTTTTTGCTGTACTTTTGGCTACTGACCCTGGGAATGTCACAGTTTTAACATAGATTCAATTAAAAAAAACTAAAAACTTGTATTCAATTAAAATGAAACTAAATATTGCTGAATAGAGCTTTTCAATCCCTCCATAAATATGGAATACAAACCTGGTTTTCATATTACTTTAAAAAATATCAAAAGAATTCTGTCAAATTTAGTTTTACAAAATCCAAGAAAAGGTTATTTAATCCCTTCACGCCGGTGATGAATACAGATGTATTGTATTGAATTCTGCCACAGCGGGATAATGCCATTTAAACTATATTGTACACTTTAATCAATCAGAATATGTATGAAATAAATTGGAGGTTTAAGTCATACCTACATTGTGGTTATGGGTTATTACTGGGAGTTTGATAGTTTCTACTGTATTAGTGTATAGTGTGTTAGTGAATATTAAGTGTTGGGTGTGTCATACTATTTAAAAACAATAAATACATTTTTTGTTTTGTTCTGAATCTAATTGTAAATAACCATTTCTACATGGGTATGCGTGGCATGGCCTAAGATACAAAAGCAAATGCTTATTTATGCGGATTTACCGTTGAATATTTTATGCATTGGTCTTACAATAAAAAATTACACCAGCAGTTGCTATTGTTGTCATTAGGCATTCCAACAGTTTGTCAAATAAACCCAATATGGTTACTATAGGATAAACCTTTGATTATAAATACTACCTGAATAGCATATTCTTCATTTTAGAAAAGTACATCTCATGTTTCAAATAGTGCAAGGAGACTGCTCTAGTTATTCCGTCGAAAGAAATGAGATAAGCATAAATATTGTATTAAATGGAATTGCACAGGTACACGTTACATTTACGAACAGTAAAAGTAAAGGCGTTTGCGAGTAATTATTAAAACTTAGATTACCTTCTTTGAGTATGTGTACTTTATACACTCTGTGTACACATAATCATTTGGTACACACTTTCGTTTTATTTATTTTCTTGGAACATGTATTTGCGATGCAATGCTCTATCCATATAGTATACAGGGACGTTTTTTAACTCTGAACATAGTCCACACTTAGTCCCTATGTTCAATTTTAAAAACACACGTCAATGCATATAATGTAATCATAATGAAGTAGGTAACCAATCTGAATTAAAATAACGACATGTAAAAAATGAAACGTCTTAATTATTATTGTTATTGTGATAAAAAAATTAAAATGTTTTCAACTGAAGAAAAAATTCAAATAATGCATTTATATGTGCCAATCAGAGCATAAGAAATGTGCGCGCTTTTTCGGTAAAGTATCCTAATAGACTAATTTCATCGATTGGAACAATTTTCAACATTATTTCGAAATTTAATAACCACGGATGCGTCGAATATAAACACCACAAAAGAAATAGAACAAATTATGTCTTAACTGAAGAAAATAAATTATGCTATGCAGAAGAAAACCTGAAGTCTTCATTAAGAATGACCAGCAGCTATTGTGGGATTTCTTGTTCTTCAATCCGAAGAGTTGTAAAATAATCTAAATATAAAACTTACAAATTTACAAATCACCAACAACTAAGTAATGAAGACAAAATGAAAAGAACCGATTTTTGCGAAAATGTTTAATTTAATAAATAACAATGAAGAAATGTGAGAAAAAATAGTATTTACAGACGAAGCATCATTTACACTTGATGGTGAAGTAAATTCTCAAAATTATCGGTTAGTTCCCACTGATTCACTTACCTTTCATGCCCTTTTGCCCTGTTATTCCTTTCCTTACAGATATTGGTCAAGGACTAATCCACAACCTACAAAATTCAACAAGAACACACTACAATCGTAGAGTTAATGTGTGGACAGAATAACACATTAATTTAATTGGTAGAAATAGAAGGAAATTTAAATTCAAATTCTTTTTTGGAACTACTTCGTACACGAATAATTTCGAATATTTACTGAAGTAATATGATGCCTTACCTGTTCTTGTTACCTGATTAATTCAATTAATTTGCTACAGAATCAGTACTCAATAGAAACTACCATAAATTAATTAAATCACTTTAATATTTGGCTTAATGTCTGACATTGAATCAGTTATCCTGCTATAGGGATAAATTGCATGATTTACCATAAATTAATTTAATATTCAAAAGTTTATGATAATCTATTTGCTGTGAATAACGTCTTGACATTTGAATGAATTAGTGAAAACCATGACTTAATTTGGCTTAGCACTGAATCAGTACTCCTGCATATAGGAAATGCATGATACCATAAATTGATTGTAAATGCAGCTTTATATTTACTTTGCTTGAATTGTCTTGACATTTGAAAGTTTTGCATGACGGTGATAGGTGATAGTCAATTGTAGATGATGTAGCTAAGGCTAAACATTATTAATATTTTCAAAGATTCTGTGGAGTGATGAATCCATATTTGCTCAGGTAGGTATCATAAAACTGTAATGCATGAATGAATGGATGAAAACCATGACTTAATTTGAGCACTGAATCAACTCTGCATAGGAAATGCATGATACCATAAATTGATTGTAAATGCAGCTTTATATTTACTTTGCTTGAATCGTCTTGACATTTGAAAGTTTTGCATGACGGTGATAGGTGATAGTCAATTGTAGATAATCGTTGTGTAGCCTAAGGCTAAACAATTATTAATATTTCCTCAAAAGATTCTGTGGAGTGATGAATCCATATTTGCTCAGGTAGGTATCATAAATACTCGTAACCTGCATGAATGAAGGGATGAAAACCATGACTTAATATGCCAAAATCGTTATCAAAGACGATGATCAATTAAAATTTCGGCAAGGTTGTTAAATAATAATGTTATTGGGTCACACATTCTACTTAACCGGCTCAATTCAGCTTCGTATTAGAATTTTTAAATGAACATTACCACTTCCATTGCTCGATGAAGTTCCATTAGCAATTAGATTAAACTGTTAGTTCCAAAATGATGATACACCTTCACATGGAGTATGAGTGAGAATTTCCAGAATGAAATATCCCCATGCCATGGCCTGCTAGATTGTCGGATCTGAATACATTGGATTACTTCATCTGGGGTCATTTGAAAGTAGTTTAAATTGGTGAAAACCGCAAGTCGATATCGATTCATTACATAGGTATGAAAAAAATAAATGCAAAAATATATTTTACAAGTAACAGAATTAGAGAGCAGGTTTAACTGTCATTAATTATTAAAATGTGTTCAATACAGACCTGCAATCTCTCACCTGTAGACATAATAGCAGTCTACTAAAAACAAGTACGTCTTGTAATGCCCAAAATAACACAAAACAATAGCCACTTTAAATATTGCTTTGCGTCAAAGTAATATTAGCTCCATTAAAGTTTTTCGTGTTTGATTAAGGAACCGTTGATTTCAAAATACCGTTAACAAATGAGATAACATTTGATATGCCTTGCTGTATATTTTGTGTTTTTTGAGTTTTTCTTGCTGTTGTTCATGTTGCGTTATTTTTTAGTGTTACAGAATGTTGTATATCAACGAAGAGTTAGTTGACATGATAGGTGTTTATTTTGAATGCATGAGAAATGCTTAAACGAAATCTAGTTTGTTCATTTCCATTAACTCATACCGGAGTTATTGCGATTTAAATAAAAACCTGTTTGACGTTCCCCCACCACATTTTATAAGACAGCAAAATACGCTAAGCAAAAAAGTCAAACATTATCTAGTGTTTTTACTATAGTAATATTTAAAATATATCTATACTTGCATATTTTTGAGAAAGGGTCCGTTTTGTGACTGACCATAACAGTTGCGCCTCCTAACGGCCATATTTCGAACTTGAAGATAATTTCCAGCGATTTCTCTTAGCCGACTTACCTAAAGGGAATCCGAATTCCAAGCTGACTTGACACACGTTCGATAATACAGCTGAAGCATTTTCAATCTTATTCAATTTTTAAATTTATCTGACTGCGTTAATGAACTTTATAAAGAAAAGTCATGGAAAGCTAAACTTTATTTAAAAAATATATTTACACATATTACTATAAAGTTGATCGTTATTCAGATATTGAATATTTGAACTAGCACTTCAATTCTACCTTAGAAATTATTTGCCGCTAAATTACGCGTCAGTTCAAAAAACTGCTAGAACTTGATAATCGATTTGTTTAAGGTCTATATGTTGGTATTTTGATATCTTTGAAATATACAGCTGTTTCAGACATATTCGATAAAAACTAAAACATGTCTCTAATAAACTTTCCCTCGCCGCCACTGGATCTAATCCAGCTCCAGCAGAAATAAAGACAAGCTTAAATAAGATATTTTAAGCATGTACATTTTATCGTTCTGGAGTTATAGTGGATACTGTCATACATCCACACATATACACAAAAAAGACGCACACAAACAAACACACACATACGCGCTTACACCACACACTCACACACACACACACACACACACACACACACACACACACAGACAGCAACACACGCAGCACACACACACGCGCGCATACACACACAGAACGAGACTGAGAAAGAAACATCAAGTGTCGAAAATTATACAGATAGTTTTCAAATGTTGAAAACGTGTTTTTTTGTGAGAATAACCAAATTTGACATGAAAAACCAGTAATATCCTTTTTAATTCTTGATCCTGATGAAAAATTGATTGCCAAACTGCTCAAATAAATCGCTTTAAATCATAAGCCATCCAATAAAAAATTCTGGCAAGCAGCTCTTTCTGGGAAAAAGTAGTTCAACCCCAGAAATTATATATATATATATATATATATATATATATATATATATATATATATATATATATATATATATATATATATTAGTCGTAAACTGTTCAGGAGTCCTTCTCTTTTCAGCCCTAGTCAATGCATGCTTGTTGGTGTTGCGATGTTTTGTTGTGTTGTATAGTTTACAATCATGAGATGTGGATATTTTTAGTGTAAAAAAAGATTTAGATTTATTCGAATATTTAGTAATGGGTTAATTGGTTTAAGTGTGTGTTGTTTAGTGGAGTGTAACGTGCATCGTTTTCAGGTTTCATGCTAGGTCGTCATCGAATAGACGGGGGGGTGCGAAAGGCATATGGGATGTTATCTTGGGATTCTATTTCCTCGGCAAGTCGTCAAGGAGTTGTGTAAGGATCGCTGCGGGATGCTTGAATTTTAATTTAGGTTTTCTTCGTGGGAATTGGGGAAAACGGTAGTTGTAGGAAGTGGTAAGGATTTCTTTGGTTGGGATAGTATCGCCGAAAATTCTTAGATGCGCGAAGTGTTTGGATTCTGTGTGTGATTGGTGGTATGCTTGCGTGTTGTGTTGTCGAGGTCACTAGGGTACCTGAAGGGTAACCTATGTATGCGTCTAAAAATTCGGCGTTCACAGGAGGCAATAGAGGAAAGGTGATGGGGGTTTATATTGATGTATATGGGTGCTCGGAAATCCTTAACAGGGCGGATGTATGTTTTGTAGGTGTGTTGAAGTGTTTTAGGGTGGCAACCCCTAATTCTAACCCGAGAGCGCCCAGTAGGTTTGTGCGGTTTCTAATCCTATTGAGTGTTCTTTTTACATCGGGGAGCCAATTGAGGGTTCTAGTGAAGAGGATTCCTAGGTAGGTGACTTCATCTTGGAGTGTGTCTTTCTTGGTTTAGGGTGAGCGAAACATTTCTAGAGGCAAGGTTTGGGAACTTATCTTCGGTGTAATTAGGATGCCGGAAGAGGATTGTTTGGATTTTGGTGGGGTTGACGGATACTCTCCACCGGTTCACCCAATTGGAGAAGTTTCGTAGGGTTTGGATATGGGGCGGAAGGCCGTTTCGCTGTTACGATTAACCGTCCTGACGGCGGTGTCATCAGCAAACGGCGCAACGACTATTCTGGGTTGTGTGACTTCGGGAATGTCGGATGCGAAGATAATATAAAGGATTGGGGCTAAGGCAGAACCTTACGGCACGCTTGCTGTGGGTTGGAAAGGATCTGAGAAGGTTTTCCCTACTTTGACCCGAACTGACCGATCTTGTGCAGGAGACCGGCGTGCCAGACCCTGTCGAATGCTTGCTTAATGTCCAGAAACAGAGCCAGATTGCATTGCTTGTAATTGAATGCCCTGGTGGTCTCTGTAAGCAGCTTCAACAAGGGATAATGACACGTTCGGTTAGGACGAAAGCCGAATCGGCTATTAGGAAGAAGGTCGTTAAATTCGAGGTGGTCCCTGAGTCGAGTCGCCTGGCTATAATCTGCTCAAAGCATTTTCCGAGGCAACTCGGGAGAGATTGGTCTATAGGGGGAGGTTAGGTCGGCATGGTGTTTGGGTATCATGACGGTGGAGGCCGATTTCCAGTCCGTTGGGAAGTGGGATAGGATTAAGTATTGGTTGTAAATGTTGTAGAGCAATCGGAGGGATGGGTCGGGTAAATGACGGAGGATTTTTCGATTTAGACCTTCACGACCTAGGGCAGAATTTGTCCCTTTTTTGAAATATGTGTGGATCTGGTCGGTCGTGATGGGGGCTTAAAAAGGATTCTCGTTATTGAGTTGGTTTCAGCGGAATTCTTCAAGACGACCCTCGAGGAATGCCTTGAACCGGTTATCAAATTGGGGATCGGAAAATGGATTGGAGGTGTTGACCAAAGAAATCGGCCTTTCCTTGGTCGGAGGAGATTAGGTTGTCCTGAAGGTCGGTTAGGTGGGATTACCGAGAATTCATGTAGGTAACGTTTTAATTTTATTTGTGTAATAGAGTGTATTCTGTAACCTTACACTTATTATTTTGACGCAGAAAAAATTGTCACTTTTCAATCAGGTTTACCGTAACTACCTATATTCTTAACTGTTTGAGAAGTTAGTCTTTCTGTTTCATTTTCAAAAATAAATCTATTATAAAGTCCTTGTGTTTTAAACAAGTTATATTTTCACTAATTTTCCCCACTGTTCGCTAAGCAGATGTGTTTTCCAGACAATGAACAAGTTGTCTTCTAAAATTTTTGCAACGTTTAGAGAACACATATTATTGTCAAATGCTATATTAAATTGTTTCAAAAGTTTATCACGACTTGACACAAACTCATTCGAGGGTCGTTTCAAAATATTGCAATATTGGGGAAAAATACATTCTGGGTTCCCTTCAGGAAAGTCTTCCAGATTTACCAAATGCTCAAAATTTCTTTAACCAAATCTTCAGAAACATCTGGGAGATCTAGCCCTTCAACTTCTTCAAATACTTGACAATTTCCTGTGTCTTCTGCCATCTGTAACCTTATATTCATATTTTGCTGAAGAGCAATTCGACACTGCCGAACTGATGGTGTAGGGTATATCCTCACCTGTTCCTCACAACAGAGAAAAAGTTTTCAATGTCATCTTGGTTGACGAATGAGGTACTGACACCTTCACACCTCAAAATCTCCCATAGAAGTAAGATGGACTGCAATGTCCATTGAAACCCCTGCAGACAATAAATATTGTTTCTTTTTTTTCGTTTTGAAATACTTCAATTTTTTAAGTATTGTAACCCCTTTCGTAATGTCCTAAGAGAAGCTTCATCATAGATTGGCAAAGGTCGCTTATTAGGATTGGAATCGTGCAGAGTTCTGCTATTCAAAGAATCGAAAATATCATTTACTCTCCCAATAAATTCTGAAGTGGCTAACGGCCTAGTTGATACTAACTGTTTTGTAAGCGTTGCTGTTTTTATAGCGGCAGAAACTGTATGAGAAATAGATGTGCAGCATATTTTACACGCATTTTTGAAACGTTGTTGGTGAAATGTGACTCGATGATATCTTCTGAATCGCTTTCGTGGTGTAACTTTCCTGAACAATATCGTACGTTTTTACACTACATCATTCCAGGAAATGGGTTTCCTATCAACAGGAGATTACACTTTTCTATTGATGACATTATTCCGCAGACTTTTAAGTAAATGAAGTGCACCAAATACCGTGAAAACTTCTTCGCCTTCTGTTGTAATCGCCGGTTGTTGTCGATTGGTACCTAATAAGGCCATTTCTTTGCGATTATTAGACCCCTGATCGCAAACTAAGAATTTGGGTGTGAATGATAACTTCCTTAAAGTTATGACGACATGTTCTATAATTTTTTTTAACAAATCCCTATTAACTGGCCCAGCTGACACAAAATATCCCAGAAGAATCCTCCAGTTATAAAGCAGTCCTCCGATCAAGAACACAAGGGCGGTATTAGTGAGTTTTGGGGTCCTTCTCAAATGCCCCAAGTTTTCTTAACCTTCAACGATGTCCTCAGATTTATTGAATTCCAGCTTCTCTTTTCAATGGGATTTCGTGAAATATCACTGCACAGATTTTTTCTCGGTCACTGATGGTTTTTGCTTTTAGAGCCAATTTTTACTTCAAACTAGTTTTCACGCCCGCTCTCAAATTCCAGACACGCAGCCAACGCTGGATTGTTCGTATGAAAGGCAGAGTGAATTTTAATTTTTCCAGTATAAATTTATAAGTTCCAGGAGACTTGTAATTCAAAGATAAGGCAAGTTCCTGTTCAGCAAATTTTCCTGTATTTATGTGAAAGCTGCATATTAATGAACGTTTTGACTGCGGAAATTCTGTATTTCAAAGTATCGTCTAGTAGAAAATTTGGTAACTTTCTTTTTTAAACGTATTGTACAAGAAGTTTTCGCTTTCATCTTTTTTCTTAAATATCTTACTCTCCTCCAAGTATTTCACATCTTTTTCTTAACAGGTCCTGAGCAGATGATGGGATTTTTAAAACGTTTTCACCTATTATAGATTCTCTTGATGCCATGCTGCTTACATCTGAACTGTCTCTGCAATTTTGAATTCTTGCAGCAAATTCCGGAAGACCTGCCAATCAATAAAGCACAAATGGATATTATACAAATATCAAATGAGATAGTACGTCAAGTTAGTGTAGATTAAGGGCGACAGGGTAAGAGATTTCTGTAACCCACATCGGCAGTCGACTATCGGATAAAGGCCGACGCGATGTTACGCAACGTAATGAATCTAAACATACATTTTTGTGTGGCGTAGCATGGGGTCGCATGTCGTAAGTATGATCAAGACAAAGCATCGGGCATCGAATAAAGAAATGGAGGCAAACATTGTTATGGAAAGTTGTATGTGAACTATTCGTCGCGTCGGATAATAGTCTATTACAGTACAACAAGTGAAGAAAGTACGAGTTTCCCTCACGTGCAAAGGCACATAATTCAGCGAATTCATTTCTTTACGAGTGCTGTATATCATTTTGTTCAATTCTGCTATTGAAACGTTAATAAAAAATAGTACAAGTTATTAATAAAAGTTATGAAGTATGGGTTGCGTTGCTATGGTTTCTGTAAACAAAAGTATAAACATTCGCAATTACTAATTAATTTGTGCAGTTTAAAATCATGTTTAATGTGGCAAGAAGAGGATATTAGTGTGCCAGAAGACATTTTGAACGAAGCTAATGCCGCCATGCCTAATATGTTGCCCGTAAAATCAAATACAAGAGTTAGAAACATTTGTAATTATATGAAGGCAAAAAACGTATCTGTTGTGAAGGAGGAAGTTCTTTTGGTCTATTTTAGCAGTATAATACAAAAATCGCACCTTCTCTTTTATGGTCAACATACTCGATGTTGAAATCTACCTTCACACCATAATTTTCTAATTGAAATACTTTTATTATTTTATCAGTTCTTATTTTAATAAAGCGATAAACACATTTTTAAAACTTGATTTGCAAATGATAAAAGATTTTATATATTCCGTCAAATACTACAATAAAAAACACATGGATGAAGAGAATCCTGAGTAAAAAAAAATGCTACTTTAAATGAAGATTCGGTAACGTGGATTGTATTTCATTCAAGGACTGTAAATAAAAATAGAAAGAATACCGTGGCAATTCTTTACATTATTCATTCAACCTGTATATACAATACATTCATATGTCATATGGTATCTTGTACACTTATTGGTTTTGGTTCCACATATTTAACAAGCACCGGATTTTTATTTAATAATTTTCGGTTATTGTTGATATTTATTTCAGTGGGTATGAAATGTTTCTCACATATTAATTTTTCACTTAAATCGGAAATATCCATTAAAACTACGTTCGGATTTCCACAATTTATATGCCATTCGGCAGTCCTTTGAACATCTTTCACAGGAAATTAAAAAAAAAACTCACGTTCTTATTTGACATATTATTAAATAAAGATAATGATGAGAAGTAGTATTCAGTATCAAAAAAAGGAATGCAAACAATAACAAAATCTAGAATTTTTAAATTAATTTCAAGTAGTAATAGTCTGTAATTGTTAATTTATGCAATTAATTATTTAAGCTAAAACGCTGTTGCATCATAAACGTTCGAGCACTAAATAACAAAACGTTTCATTCAACGGTTCGAATCAAATGTTGGGACGCGACTGAGAAATCTCGGTACAAATGCAAGGCAGCGCCATCTAAATCTCGGTACAATGCGTGCTACGGCGACACTTATAGCAGTGTCGCTTGTTTCCTTCTTCGTTACTCAATGATTACATCCAGTTAACACTGGAGTTTGGATTGCCGTGTCGAGAAGGCGAATAATTGGACCAATTTTTTTAAATGAAAATATAAATTCCGAAAACTATCAACAATTAATTCTAAGATTTTTATTGAACAACTGCACGACGATGAGCTTCAAAATGGGTATTTCCAACAAGATTCCGGCCCGTACAACGTTGGCATATTTATCACAATTTTTCGGTGATAGAAGCAAAAATCGATGGGCACCGCGATTTCCCTGCTTGACTCCGCTCGGCTGCTTTCTCTTTGGTCATCTTAAAAATGTTGTGTATGCAAATCGTTTGAATAAACATACATATTGGGTAGGTGAGGAGTTACTAGAATACCTATATGTGAAGCGTTAATGTAATGAATTCATCAAGCTTTGAGATACTATTAAAGGTAAATTTATGCTTGGAATGCACATATTAGGTAAGCTTTCGGAGACTATAATCTGTTTTGATGAATGCAAATTAAAATCTAAATTGAAATAAACATTCCTTTTACTTATTGGACGTTTTAATAAATAAATTTCATGAAGTGTAGTTACAACATTTAGAAATTACAACTATTTATGTCATTTAACATTTTTATGTTGTTTATAGTTAATGAATATCATCAACTGTTGAGTAATACGCGATTTAGTAAACAAAATGGAAATTAGTTGGATATACATCAAATGAGATAAGTGGAGAATATAGTTTTTGAAGTAAGCGGACCTCTCAATCTAATCATGGTTATCAACTTGTATATGAAATAAGAAATCTAGAGTTGGTACATTTAGCCACAACATAAATCTTCCATGTGTCTAAGTTTACAAATGTTTAGCTATATATAACCTAACTTTTTCGGATTAAATGTTTTAATTTATTTAACTGATTCTAAATGAATATCTCCTAATGGGTGAATACGCTGATTTAAATAAACAAAAATATGTAAACCCTTTTGACGATCCTGCAATATACAACAAACCTATTAAAGAAATTCATGTACGTTTGAATGGTACATTCTCTAACAATTATTAAAATTTTAAATTTATAGGAAAAATGGAAACTATGTACAGATTTTTAAAGTAAAGATTTAGTAAGCAACATAGATCTTTATACTCATAAATTCATGAAATTGTGTTACATGATAAACTTGTATAGTCTTATGTTGTTAACCCAAGATGAAGGATTATAAATCATGAAAGCTTTAAACATGAATGTGTTGACATATAAACTTTATTAGGATGTAATGTTAGTTGAACACCAGATGTAGAATCAAGGATTTATATAAGTACAAGCTTTACATGGCCACATGAATGTTAGATTACTGTGTCAAATAACTGATACTGTACCAAAATAATAGTTACTTAGATCCAGTGTACATTTATTTAAAAGGAAATAACGTGTTGCCAAAACAGGGCTTTTAATTGGGCGGATGCCTATTATGTTAAGATCTTCTAATTGTGTTTTAACAAATAAATCTGAATATGAGTTAGCCAAAATGAATGAGTGTCCACTTGATCCAGGTGGGTACTTTGTTGTTAAGGGGCAAGAGAAGGTTATATTAATTCAAGAGCAGCTATTAAAAAATCGAATGATTGTTGAAGAATCAAAGTTTGGGATTCAGTGCCAAGTGACTAGCTCAACTCACGAGAAGAAGTCTAGAACAAGTGTATTTGTAAAAGGAACAAAATATATACTATATGTGCAAACTAATAATATGCTTTTAACATCTTCTACCTGTGTCTACTGATACCTTAAAAAGTAAGGATGTTTATTTTAGCCAATTCCAGTGTCTATTATATTTAAAGCAATGGGGTTGACGAGTGATCAAGAGATTTGCTCGTATGTGTCCGAGTGATATTTGTAAATTTGCACCTACATTGGAAGAATGTCACAATTTAGATATTTATACACAGGAAACTGCTCTTCGGTATCTTGGAACTAAACTTGTATTTGCTAAACGTTTTGTAACTTCAGCTACGAAATACAAAACGCCCACTGACGAAACTCGTGATATGTTGGCCATGACAGTACTTGCTCATGTACCTGTTGATGAATATAATTTTCAAACTAAAGCAATATATTTGGCTATTATGGTGAAACATCTTTCATACCTTCTCATGTCTTAAATGAAAATTGTTGTCATGTGTTTTAAATGCGAGTATATGGATGCTCAAGAAGTAATAAAAATCCATTGCAAATGACAGGTAGAAATCTAATTCAATGGAAGATAAACGTTTGAATTAGGCAGCATGTTCATTATTATCACTTGATGTCTTGAGGTCATGTTTATAAACTGTGTTTTAATTAAAGGGAATATATAAAATGACAATTGCTGAAAAAACTATTCCAAAAATAAGAGCTAGTCAATTTGATGTTATTAAATATATGAGATCTGATTTGATTACGAATTGTCTTGTATTTGCTATATCAACGGTATGTTGAAGTTAATTAAAAGGGCATTCCATGCTAAATCATCTCGCCTGTGTTGTGGTAAAAAAGTTTCTCTAATTCAGGGAGGATTTTCATACTGATTTTATACTAAATCATATGGAAAGGAACCTATTTCTGTATTGCTTTTAGAAAATTTTCTTTGCATGTCGTCATGTTACTCATAAACGTTACTGTCATTGTGGTTTTTTAATCTAATATATACAAGATACTATAGATGAACAATTTCTAGTCAGCAAACCGTGATAAACAATATGCGTCCAAAATGAATGTTAGAGAACTAAATTCTAAATTTGGTGGATAGAATTAACTAAAAGGCAACATGTTTCATTCTCCTAACTGAATAGAAGCCAATTGAGCTTTCAAAGCCACAGCTACAGTCTTTGATTCCCAACATACATATATTGTGTATTTATTGCATTAATAAATCCATCTCAAAAGGAATAAGTGGCGATATGTGGCCCATGAATCAAGAGGTTGGAGAACTAATTTATAATAGTTACGGTCAAAAAATGTTTTGAAAAAATTTTTTGATAAGAATTTGATTGAAACAAAATTGACATCTATTCCAACTGTAGACATATAATAACACTCAGAAAATAGAAATTTTTTAGACGCTTAACTTTGTAAATTAAATTATCATAAAAAATGTAGTTTTGCCGCCCGTGTTTTACATACGGTCGGTTTCAGTGCTCGTAGCCTCCTTATTTTTGTCTTAAAATGTGCGAAATTTTAACCAGTGGCATATCAAAGTGCGCGTCTAAAAAATTTTTTCTGAGTCTTATATGTCTACAGGGCAGATCTCTGCCAAGTTTCAGATCAATTGGGCTTACAATAAAAAAGTTACAAGCTTTCAAACTGACCTATCTTGCTTTTGGAAACCAATAGTAGTAATATTTTATTTTTTATAACAAATACTTCAAATAATTTATTGGAGATATAATGTTTATTACAGATACCTAGTAACAGTAAATTCGATTACAAATTACTTTTGTAATCGCAAAATAATCAGAATACTGATTACAAAAACAATTACTTATAATGAATGAACAAATCAAAGTTATGTATTTATGTAATTACTAAGTAACATCAGGTTACCATGACCTTTGCAGATATAACATTTCTTCATATAACAATTTAGTCTCTTTTTAACATACTACAAACAGATCACAGAATACGAGTCATGACCACCAAAACTTATTTACGCCATGAGATGTTATGATTTCATGTAACTCTGAAAGTCAGTCGTTTAACGTTGATTTCAGATAATTTCTTCATATAACAATTTCTCTTGTCTAACATATGACCATCACAACGATCATGACAACTAAAAGAACCCCATGAGATGCACATTCGTACTCTGAAGCAGTGTTTAACGTTGTTTGCATTCATTTATAATCCTTACATCTTCACATATGACCACTGCAACTAAGAACCAATATCTATCATGTCTGGTTCTAAAGATAAACTTGTATGGACTGCTATAATTTATGATTTAATAAACTGTATGGTCATAGTCAGATCTGATCATTTATACATTTATATTATAGTAAACAAACCAAAGACACAAACAGAACCGTCTGTCTCCTAATCTCGTACCACCCACACGCTTCTGGAGTGAATAGAAATCTCGATAAAAACATTTCTTATCACATGTTACCAAAGTAATCGTGAAAACGAATATAAATTACATGTAAATTGTAATCGATTACTGATTACTCTCTAAAAAAGTAATCGCCCCCGATTACTGATTACAGCAAATGTAATCGAATACTTTTTACCCATAATCGTCTCAGCTCTGCCCTCTTTTTAAAATCATTGTACAGGATAATTCAAGATTGTGGCGTTCTTGTATAGCAGCTTTATTAATGGATTTAGTAATAAGTTGTTTCTACAAAAGGTGTTCCTACAAATGTCCTCTACAACTAGATTATTTTAAACTATACAGGGTGTTCGATAAATTAAACCTGACCCTTGTTAGCATAATTTAGATGGAATACCTTGTACAGCTCCACTCAGCAAACAAGATAGTTGGAAAATATGTTAACTAAAATAATGTATTTGAAATTTTTGACATGGCAAATTATTTGTCCAATCATATTTGAGAATTCTAAGGTGGTACATTCACAGTTAAAGTAAATTATTACAGTTTACAGCTGACATTTTCCGCGTGCGTTTTATTACTTAGGGCCGGTTCCATCAACTCTGCTTAGTACCTTTAACCATGATTAGTTAAACTAATCAATGATTTGTGTTCCACCAACACTTTAATCTTGTTTAAAATGGTTAACCGGAGTTTCAGCTAATCGCTCGATTTTGGACAGTTTAGTTTAACTAAATATAATTAAAGCAAGTGGGTCTTGCACATTGGTGAATTCCATCGATTGGTTTTTGTTTGGGTTTTTTTTTACTCCATCTTAAAGTTATTATCGTTATTGTTATTATTTATTGTTATTCCTTATATTTGTCACAAAAGAAGTGAACATGTTTGAAAACGTGCTTTCATCAGCCAACAGCAATAAAATAAACAATATACAGGGTGGGCCACCACCAACGGGACGGTCTTTGTATCTAGGCAATACGTGGTTTTCAAAATTATTTTTCAGGGGGGTTATGTATATCAGTAGTGGCCACATTTTAAAATTATTTTCGTACATACTGGGTGTTCCAGAAAAGCGTGGCTTATCAAACTTATGTTTTTTTAATGGAACACCCTGTATTTTTGTTCAATTTTGGATAGTACTGTAAAAATAAGGTGCACTGTAATAAATGATCCGTATAGGGAAATATTACAGTTTTCGAGATATTTTGAATTTTATGAAAATAATAGGTTTTCGAAAAAAATCATACTGACCGAATCAATTAAATTAGAATGACCAAATTCTAGTTGTAAATATTAAAGAATCGCTATAGCAAATGATTCTTAATTCCTTACAGGGTGTTCAAAATTTTCAGTTGTAAAATAATTACATTCAAATCACATTATCTTGGTAATTTTAAATGTAACACCATGTTTTTTATTAATCTACATTATTCAAAAAAACATTCTCTATCATTTGGTATATGGATTTCCTATACCTAAATATTACAGTTTTTTTGTTATTCAACATTTTCTTAAATTTAATGTAAAATCCCGTATAATACAACAAAAATTAATCTAGCAGGTTGCTTTCTGTCATTTCTTAAATTTAATGTTAATCTCTTATAACAAAAACATTTAAACTAATCTAGTAGGTTGCTGTCTTTTTAGACATAATACAATTAAAAGTTATTTTTTTAAAGTCTAACTTATTGTGCACAATAATTTTATTTGTTGTTAAATTGTTAAAATAATAGTTGAAAGTGAAATACGGATTACAAGAAAGAATTAATATGATACTGTGCATTGGGGAATGTTTAGAAAATTGTTTTCTGGCTTCTAGATTGTATGCTCAAAAGTACCTCGACCGAGAACATCCAAGAAAAGAAATTTTTGAAAGGTTGTTCAATAGATTTCGTGCTGCTGGGTGCGTTACATATCAGAAGGTAGATAAAACAAAAGAGGTTACTGGGAATAATGAAAATGAGTTTGATGTTACTGTTACTGATGACCCTCATACAAGTACTAGAAAAATTTCGAATGAAACAGGTATTAGTCAAGCAAGTGTCCGTAGGATACTTAAAAAACGGATATTATCCATATCATATTCAGTTGCATCAACTTTTGTCTGAAAGGGACTATAATCTGTGTTTAAACTTTTGCTTATGGGCTTTGGATAAAGCTGGCAAAGTTCCTGATTTTAAATTCGTGGAATTTACAGATGAATGCACTAATCAGAGTGATGGTATAGTAAATAGGTGTAATTACCACTATTACGATACTGAAAACAGACATCTATTTCGTACTGTTGATCACCAACACCGATGGACTGTAAACGTTTGGGTAGGGTATTAGGCGATTATGGAAGAAAATTTTTGAATTTCTTATAACGTGATTTTTGGATACACCATGAGTATATTCCCTTAAATATACGAAAAAAATGTGGCTCCAGTTGGATGGAGCACCTGCTCATTTTTCCCGACCTCTCAGAGAGTATCTGAACAGAAAATTTAGAAATAGGTGGATAGGCAGGGGTGGTCCTTGTAATTGGCCACCTAGGTCTCCAGGTGTTACTTCAATGGATTTCAGTATATGGGGGATTGTTCAACTTATAGTAAATCAAGGAGGATATGAAAATAAGAATTTCTAATGCATTCAACATTATAACGCCGGAAATGTTAAATAAAATCAGAAGATCTTTTGAAAATAGAATTAATTGTTGTATTCAGGCAGGTGGCAGACATTTTGAGCATATGTTAGAGTAAAATTAATTTTTTCCTAGCGTCTTGTTCGTTTCTGTTATTATAATTATTAATTTTCTCATTAAAAAAAATATTTTGCCGTTTTTATGTTTTTAGTTAATAACTTTTAATTTACTTGAGTGTTAAGAATAAAAATTATATAATTATTCGAATATTTCTTTTATCTCATAAATAAATACATTAAATTTAGGAAAACGTTGAATAACAAAAAAACTGTAATATTTAGGTATAGGAAACCCATATACCAAATGATACAGAATGTTTTTTTGAATAATGTAGATTAATAAAATACAGGGTGTTACATTTAAAATTACCAAGATAATGTGATTTGAATGTAATTATTTTACAACTGAAAATTGTGAACACCCTGTAAGGAATTAAGAATCATTGGTTGTAACAACTTTAATATTTACAACTAGAATTTTGTCATTCTTATTTAATTGATTCAGTCAGTATATTTTTTTCAAAATTGAACGAAAATACAGGGTGTTCCATTAAAAACATATGTTTGATAAGCCACGCTTCTTTGGAACACCCAGTATGTACGAAAATAATTTTAAAATGTGCCATTACTGATATACATAACCCCCCTGAAAAATAAATTTGGAAAAACGTATTGCCTAGATACAAAAAACCGTCCCGTTGTGTGGTCCACCCTGTGTAACAAATAAATAACAGTACAACGCAATTGAAAATCGTTTTTGGCACTTTAAAAACAACGATGTTCGCACGATGTCGAGACAGTGAACTCTAAAATCTGGCACTTTTTTATAAATACAGGTTGTACAAAAAATACATAGCCTACGCCCCACCAAAGAGAGTATTTGTGAGATTTTATAATTGTTCTCAATTATTTTGCAAACCATCACTTAACTCAAGGTAATAATGCTAATATTTTAGGAATTGAAAAAATTATATTGAATCTACAGATATATGTATTAGTCTGTTCTAACATTTTAAATTTTAAGCATCAATAAAAGAGGCCGGTCAGACTGGCGGCATACTTTTTTTGTACCTACTAACTTAGAAATATTTTTAAGAATCAGGTTATGATTATAGAATTATTGAATAAAACTCGTCTGAACATAATTTTATAAGAAATGGTTGATCAAAGTTTTAAAAGTGGATGTATATTAGGTGACACGATAATTTGAATGTATTTGATTATAATGAGTAAGATAGCAGCTAGGTATGATATGGATTACCCACAGCACAACGCATTTTTAACAACTGAATTATATAATTATGGTTTGTCTTTAAAGATAATGTATTTTATTAAAAGGCACTTGCATACTAAAAGCAGGTATATAATTCACATATATCACTACAAAACAGCTAATTCTTATATGTCTATAATATGTCTCAAAACTATCAAACCACAACGGTCTATAACCGGTGTTATAGAAATGTACCACCACGTGACGTCACGTGATTGGCAACATGCGCAAGATTATATCTTGTTATTATTGTATCATGAGTTTCAAATGCATTGTGGAACATAACTCGGTTAGTTTTTTAATTAAATTTCTAACCACGTTAGTTAACGCATTGATCAGAGTTGGTGGAACTGGCCCTAAATCCTTTTATTGTTTACTCTTGTTTGTTAAAATCCGTTTTTTTGAAGACTTCTTTGGTTTTTTTATCTGTGAAATAAAGGTATGTACAAGAATTTTAATAAAAATGTAATTTTGATGTTATTTTTATGTTTTAAGGTTATCCCTATTATGGCTGAAACTACGAAGAAAACTATACATTCTGAAGCTCGAAGCATTATTATTGCAAAAGCATTGCAAACATGTGGATCAATTGGCTCACGAAATGTGGGAGAAAGATGGATTACTTGACAAAGTAGTGGAAAGTTAGGAATTTGTAGTGACTACTGGTTTGTCGGAAGATGACATAAATTTCGGAAGTTGAAGATTAAGAAAATAACATAAAATAATTTTGTCTTGATATTTTAAACGTTTTGATTTTCATATGATCTGTCCCTTTGTGATTTTGTCAAGAAAATATTAGTTACACTGGTTATGCAGCACACAATACGTTTATGTGTATCCAACAATACACATTAAATTAAGCGCCCAAACATTTTTTCGGGTTGTAGCGCCGGTATCCCCTCTCCAACTATCTTGTTTGCTGAGTAGAGCTATATATTATCGCATTTTTTATGCCAATATTTAATTGTAAGGTAATATTTGAAAATTTATACTTTTTGTGATATTCTGTTTTTTTTTTGTGCAAATTTCAATATACAGCATATTACAGAAATAAAGAAAGAAAGTTTAACACAAACAGGATATAGACTGTTACTTCTCATGTGTATGTTTTCAAAACTTGCATAAAGGCTGGGTCACAATAGCAATCAAACTAGTAACTTTAAACTTAAATACTTAATTTTTTTAATGAATCACCTTGTATTCGTTTATTTCATTAAAATCTGTATAAAACACACTATCAAATGAATATTGTGGTCCTGTATCGAAAGTTAATATTTTGCTATATTTTTTAATTTTTTTATGTTTTATCACAATTTCAACATCTGGACGTTGTAATAGCACGCCTTGAAATCGAATGAAAAGGGGACTGATGACGATCGTCAGAATTCGACTGTGAGAATAGTTGTTCAGATAATATACTGCATTGCATTAATAATGAATTTTACTAAGGGTGCAATGATAGATATTGTGTTTATCCACAGAGAAACCTGTATGAATAGTTTGTTATCTTCTAGAATCTACAGTGAAAAATACTTGACATCCAAATTCGAGGTTTTGTAAACATTTGTAGGAAAGGTTTATATCTACTGACAGTATTAATTACACAAACCACCAATACAATCCACCTGTTTTGTGATGAACTCAATCAAGTGAATGTACTTGCGGTGGTGTTGAAGTTCTTACCAAATCAGTTAGTCTTCACTGACTTGAATTGTGAGACACGCAAAATTTCATCCACATGAAATTACATAATGGTTATCAAGTACAGATTGTCAAGTCGAGATAAATTTTTGTCAGTGGGCCTTAAATATGACCCACAGTAATCAAGATTTGTTTAGTTTTGTGGACGTTTCATACCAAACTGGCACAACATTCATTGGTACTTACAGAAAATCCTCACTTTACCAGAGACTACAATACTCAGACAAGATGGATTATCAATATATTGAGTGGAGTAATAAATACCCAAGTAATTGATCCATATTTTTTCAATACCTACCTCAACGGTGCAGTGTACCTGGAATTTTTAAATAGAACTATATGCAATTTGTTGGACGATGTTCCATTAAATATCAGGCGGGACGTGTGGATACAGTAAGATAGCGCCCCGGCTCAATTCACTGGTTACAGAGAACCATAATGAAACATAAAATAGACTTCTTCTTGTGGGGTTACGTCAAAGAACATTGGTATAAAACATCTCCTAGTACTTATGAGGATATGTGTGCAAGAATTGTGTATGCATTTACAGCAATAACTCCACAAGTCCAACGTCTTGTAAATGCATCTTCTTAGAGGTGAAAAGAGCTAAGCCACTTTTCGAGGTAAACTGAGTTAACTACACCACATGAATTAGAAAACTATGAAGAAGCAGTGGTGAAGAAATCTAAGTGATTCTTTAACTGTAACCTTACATTCGGGTAAATTGTGAAGGAAGCTAAATGAAAATAATGTATCTTCCTTAAGTGGTGAAACATGTGTAATTCCATCATTTCTAGTATCCAATTTCTTTTGGTGGTGAACAGAGCTTAACCGCAAAGCAATTGATTATGATGACGTCTAACGACCATCCCTCGTCATGTGCCTGCGCTATTCAATACTGAATTTGTTGTTATAAAACACATTTTCAAAAACTACCTTCTAAATTTCCATCTTTTCCGGAGAATTTTCCAAAAATTTTCATTCATACAAACCTTGTCCTTACAATTACGAACAGAACAAACAAAAAGTCAGCCAAATCAATCGAGCCGTTCTCAAGTGATGATCTTTCATACATGCGGCAATTGACTTTTACTTTCTTGCTAAACAAGAAAGTATTGCGGTCGAAAAAAATCGAAAAAATAAGTTGCGTTATTTTGATGTTTTACCACTCCCTGAACCAGAAAAAATAAATTTTAGAAAATTTTTCAAGATGTCTGTCTGTGTGAAATTTGAAATGAAGGCCTACGAGACAATTATGTCGGCAAAATAAGCTTTTAAACGCAATAGGTATACAGGGGGTGAAAATAAGGGTGTTATTTTGGGGACAAATTTTCAAGTTTTAACATAGAAGATTGAAATCCAGGTTATCAATAACTTGCATGAAATGCAATTTTTTGCAATTTTTTAAAACTTTCAAAATTGAATATGGTTGCAGTTACAGTCACATATACATTTTTTTGTAGAAATTTATATTTCCGATACTGTTCAAGATATAAAAGCATTGGAAATAGAGATGCGTAGTTAAATAAAGGTTCTTTACGTAACAAATTATGATATAAATTTGCCCATATTTAAGGGGAATTATTGGAAATTAATTTATTCAAAAATCTCCAAGCATTTTTTTTTTTTTTTATATCTTGTAGGCAACCAGCCACTCTTATGAATGCAACTAACTTGCTTCTTCTAAAGCTACTAGTATAGGAGATATGAATTTTCAAATATTTAATATTGATATTGTTATAACTTTCTAACTATTTTGGTTACAAACTTGGGATTTTGGAAATAAACTTTGTTCATTTGCGCTAATGAAATGATATTATCCTGATGAAAACACTACTTCCGGTTTTCCGGAAATTGAAAACATTCCTCATATTGCTGGTATAACATACACATACTCTTACTTTATTTGAAAGGGGGCGAAATTTGTTTTAAAATGATATGAAACAGTCCGTAGTTACCTTGAAAGATAAGCGAGATGTCTATTTTTAACTTTCAACCTACAGGTACCGGGTGGCCAACTAAGAACTGCCGTCGGCCATATCTCAGGAATGGATTATAGCACAGGTTCGGGAAAAAAGATTTTATAACAAAAGTGGCCTCGAGAAACGCCTGGAAATTATTTTCAGAATTGTAGGTCCACCGCTAGAGGGCGTATTTGACAGTTAAAATTTTAAAACGCAAATTTTTTCAAAATTTACTCAATTAAGGGCCATATTAAATATTATAGTCAGATTCCTCGACAAATTCTGCATATTTTTTATTTGACAAGTTTTAGTCAATCTCTTCAAATAAGGGATGGGGGAGAGTGGGAACCTTGTTACGAAAAAACGCCTTTAATTCAGGTTCTGCTTGACCGATTTTAATATACTTGATGTTGTTTGAAAAAGCTTTTGTTAAACAATAGAAAATTTGTAAATTTGAAGCAATCTGATTAATAACATAAATGCTAGAGGGCGCTGTTTAATATTTTATTAATAGTGTTTTCTCTTTACAATTTTAAATGGAAGCATAAAAATTTAAGTAAGTCTTTAAAAAGTAGACTAAATTAGTAATAAAACAGTGAAAACTGCAAGTCGATATCTTTTTCCTATCCTGAGATATCGTAAGAAACAGATAAATGGCGGGAATTGTTCTTCCAACGTCTAGTAGGCTAGTTCGCGTTAACGGAAATTATTAAATTTAGCCTGGATGAAAAGATCTTACATTTGCCTGTTTCTTACGATATCTCAGGATAGGAAAAAGATATCGACTTGCAGTTTTCACTGTTTTATTACTAATTTAGTCTACTTTTTAAAGACCTACTTAAATTTTTATGCTTCCATTTAAAATTGTAAACAGAAAACACAATATTAATAAAATATTAAACAGCGCCCTCTAGCATTTATGTTATTAATCAGATTGCTTCAAATTTACAAATTTTCTATTGTTTAACAAAATCTCTTTTAAACAACATCAAGTATATTAAAATCGGTCAAGCAGAATCTGAATTAAAGGCGTTTTTCGTAACAAGGTTCCCACTTATTATTTGAAGAGATAGACTAAAACTTGTCAAATAAAAATATGCAGAATTTGTCGAGGAATCTGATTATAATATTTAATATGGCCTTAATTGAGTAATTTTGAAAAATTTGCTTTTAAAATTTTAACTGTCAAATACGTCCTCTAGGTGGACCTACAATTCTGAAAATAATTTAGCGTTTCTCGAGGCCACTTTTGTTATAAAAATTTTTTGAACCTGTGCTATAATCCATTCCTGAGATATGCGATTTTAGTTGGCCACGTATGTAGGTTGAAAGTTAAAATAGATATCTCACTTATCTTTCAGGAACTAGGACTGTTATTAGGTCAGTTTTTGGTTTTCATTAAATATTTCAAAGATATAAAATATATTATTTAGTATTTTGCAAGAAAGTTCTGTATTGCACTAGCATTCACCTAGTTATTTATATAGATATCTGTATTAATAATTTTTACATTTTGAACCCTGATTTGACCATGTTTCCAATGAGATAAATTTTTGATCCTCTTTTAGAATCTGAAGTCAGATTTTCAATATTCCTTAACACAAAAGGCTACATACGCACACACAGATTTAACAAATTCATATACCGAACTTTTATTTGGTGAAATTGTTTAAGGAGTTTGCGTTGGAAAATTTACCTTTAGCTGGATGATTTAGTGTGGAATGTCCCTAACCATTTAATTTCTAACTAACTAAGTAACATTGCAGGGAAATTGGACGATTAAACGTTTTAGAATGGAAAGGCAAGGTGTAACTCAAGTTTTATCTAGATTAAGTTATATATCGGCACTAGGCATGATGACCAGAATTAATTCACAATTTGAAAAGACTAGGAAGGTTTCAGGACCACGTTCTCTTCAACCTAGCCAGTGGGGAATGTTGTGTCCTAGCGATACACCTGAAGGAGAAGTACGTAATGACTTTTCCATGAAATTTCTGCTTATCTAATTATAACTGAAACGTAAAAAAATTTATAGGCTTGTGGATTAGTAAAAAATTTAGCTTTAATGACGCACATTACTACTGAAGGTGATGAATATCCTCTTATACGGCTAACTACAAATACTGGAGTACAAAATATTAATTTAATTGGTGGAGAAGTTTTACATTCACCCGTCAATTACATAGTGTTCTTAAATGGTAATGTATAAAGATAAAATTTATTGTTAATTAATAACAAAGTTGAATGAAAAGGTAATATTCTGGGAGTAACAAAGCAATATAAATATCTTTTGGATTCTTTCCGAATGTGGAGGCGAGCGGGCAAAATATCACAATATGCATCAATATATTTACACAAAAGTCAAAAATGCATCTACATAAGCTCTGATGGAGGAAGATTGTGTCGGCCATACATTATTGTTAAAAATAGTGTACCATTAGTTACATCAAAACATATTAGTGATATGGAGAAAGGAATTGGTGTTATTCGAAGTTTTGAAGATTTTCTTCATCGAGGTTTGTACATTCTGTGTTATTCTTTTAAATTCTTAAAACTTTATACAGGTTTAATTGAGTTTCTGGATGTTAATGAAGAGAATGACAGTTTTATTGCATGTTATGAACATAACATTACAATGCAAACGACACATTTGGAAATTGCCACTTTTACGCTATTAGGTGTTTGTGCTGGTCTTATTCCTTATCCTCATCATAATCAATCCCCGAGAAATACCTATCAATGTGCTATGGGAAAGCAAGCAATGGGTAAATTATTTTACTTAATAATTTTAATTAAATACTAAAATGTATGTTAGCGATAGGTTTCATTATTGAAGAGAGTGCATAATACTTATACTTCTAAGTATTTTAATTACAATGCCCTTGCGCCAGTTCTACGTTTAGTTATGTAGAAGTTTAATACTTTGCTATTGTTTAGTAATAACAAACTTTATTACTAGCTATGAGTCTAGCTATCACCATGTATGTAAAAAAATCACAATGTATGGTAAGTGTACATATATAAGCACCTAAATCAGAATATCTAGACTGTTATGGTCTAAAAAAATAGTAACAACCACTGTAACAAAAACCGGAATGTTTTTAGCAAGTGTAACGTCTCTGTTTTCTTATTTAAATATTATTTACACTATCGCTCTCAGCTTATCCTTGTATTGGGTGGTTTAAGGTTTTTCATCCAATATTGGTCCCAAAATATTTGGTAACGCTAGCTTCAGATACTCTAAGGGCTGGTTTTGCAATGCAAAGATATACCCAGAATAAGACTGTTCTCAGTATAAGTTTGGAGATTGCGTTTTACAATCGTAGAATAACATTGGTGTAGAATAAACGGCGGCATAACCTATGAGATATCGTATTCCCTCAAGTTTGAATGTACAAACTTGGAATATATTCAATTTGAGATTTGATTGATTATTACGTTAACAGAGATGAGGTGTAAACTGTCAGTCCTCCGAATATTTTGCAAAACAATAGTTTCTTGGTATTTTTTCGTAATAATAATAATAATAATAATGATTTATTTCCAACAGCATGACGCCTATTGCAGAAAGATTAAAAAAAAACAGTTAATTTAAACTTCATAATAATTAAAAAGTAACTTATTCACTAAAATTCAGTTCAAGTGCAACTGAACAGCTTTCTAATGTAACATACATTCTCTAACAGGATTTATAAATTACGATAGGTTAGAATACAATATATTTACAAAACTAAATTTTATAATTATGGAACTACAATCATATTTTCGAATGCAACTGATATTCAAACTCTGTAGTTGATGTAACATCTTCACAAACACGATTGAATACTATAAATATTTTGTTTAGTGGGGAGCTAAAATTATGCTGACATCGTGGAGTATTATAATAAAAACACATGTTTTGTCTCAAGTTTGTTCTAGGTACATGAAAGTTTAACTTAGAAATGGTGCATACATCATCTATCTTGTTATTAACTAATTTATACAAATATTTGATAATGTACAAAATGTGTCTATCAGTAATACTAATGTAATTAAATTCATAAAGCAGAGTTTTATAACTAAACCCCGCTTCAAGATACAACCCATACATATTTGCGGATGTACAAATACCATAAGAAATGCTTCTGCACCTTTTCGAGAAGATTTTTGTAAGTGATATAGTCAGATACTTACTGATAACAAATGCCTTATACAGTGTGTGAATAGGTGCAGTTAAACTAAATAATTTACTATTACGAATTATAAAACCTAACATGTTATTACATTCAGAGACTATTTTCAAAATGTGTTTATTAAAATTCAACTTGGTATCAAAAGTAACACCAAGATCTTTGATTTCATCCTTTTTTAATAATTTGTTTCCTTCTATATTATAATGAAAATAAATAGTTTGAACTTTTCTTGAAAATGTCATAGAATAGCACTTTTTAATATTAAGACGTAGACCATTTATGATACACCAATCACGTAACGCATTAAGATCACGCTGAATATGTTCACAATCTGCATTAGTGCTTATTATCTTAAACAGTTTTAAGTCATCAGCATGTAGAAGACAATGGTTTGACTATCCATCGCACACAGAATTAAATAACACTAAAAACAGTAGTGGACCTAGGTTAGATCCTTGAGGAACACCACTCGTTGCAGTATATTCCTTAGATTGAACACCAAGATGCTCCACAACTTGGTTGCGTTCCCAAAGATAGGAGGCAATAACGTTCACAATATTGTTACTAATTCCTGAAGTTGCTAAAGTTTCTAATAACTTTTATATGGTATAAGATCAAACGCTTTTGTTAAGTCTGTGTATATAGTATCCACTTGTTTATTTGCGTCCATTGCTTCTGAGATAAATTGAGTAAAATTGCACTAATTAGTTGCCATTGATCTTTGAGGTACAAAGCCATGCTGATGCAAAGATATATTTTTACTAACAACACTGTATGTTTGTTCATAAACAATAGATTCAAAGACTTTTGAAACAGCTTAGAATTGCAATAGGCCTGTAATTTACCACATCACTTTTATCGCCTGATTTAAACACAGGAACAATTTTAACAAGCTTCCACGTTACAGGAAAGTATCCTGTTTTGAGGATAAGATTAAAAATGTAGCACAGTGGTTTACAGAATAAGACCGCAATGTCTTTTAAGAAAAATGGAAGTATTAAATCTAAACCTGTGGTTTGTTTATTTTTCAGTTTACGGACTTGTGCACAATCTCCTCCGTAAGGTAAAAATCGCCTAGCTGTGTAAAATGTTCCAAATTATTCGCTTCATTACATTCCTGTATTCCGTAAACTCTGGCAAACTGCGAAGCAAAAGCATTTACTATATCAATTGGTTTTTCTAAACATTCCCCATTTAGATTCAACATACCTGGTATCCTGGTTTTATATATATATATATATATATATATATATATATATATCGCTCCAAAATTGCATCAGATCTTGATTAATCAAGGTTTCCGCCTTCCTTACAAATTCGCGTTTTTCTGAATTACAATTTATCGCAGAGTAAAGCAAAGTTAGCATGCCGAAAATTATATTTAATTGTATTACCACTAGTAAAATTTTTGTGAGAACTAGCAATAATAGAATTTTGTAGAAATAGCGTTGGAGGTCGACATCTTCAACTAAAAATTCCAGCTCTCTTTATGCAGTGCATTGTATTTTTTTAGCAGATATGATTAAGTCTAAGATACGTCCTTATTATTTTTAATTTTATTTAATTGGCTTAATTCATGGTACGAAACAAAATTTAAAAATAATAACGTTTTCATTTCTACTATTATGATTAATTAAATCAGGTACCGTAAACCGGGTATATAAGGAACGATTTTTACACATTTTTCTAAATAATTTCGCTTGTGATAGCAAAAATATAATTTTTTTTTATTTAGGCGGTTTGGAGATTGTTTATACATATAAATTATAATACTGTGAATGGACCAGAGGGCCAAATTGCTATTTATTTTTAAAATAATTCACTGTTCCATATAACCCCATATGTTGGGGATATATTGAACAACAACATTTTTGGATATAAAACACGTATAAATTTTATACTGACCTATATAACTTAGATGTATAACCTATATGGAATGATTCTAGACCTAAAAAAATGGCAATTTTGAAATAAAACTTGTTAATTATATAGTGTCCTATAAACCTCCATGGAATGATTTATAGGCAAACATAGGGAGTTTAATCTTTCCAACAAAATCTCAAAATGAAAGGCCGGAATTTAAATAAAATTTTATTACAAAGAAAACGTTCTTATAAACAAAAATACACTCTTTTATAAAACAAAAAATAAACTCTTGACATGAATAATGTATTATATTATCTTTTTCAAATGTATAAATGCCTCTGTAACTTTTAGGAGCTGAGAGACGAAATTTAATTTGCTCTAGAGGCACTGTATTTTTGTCATCGATGAATAATAATACTCTTCTCATCTCTTATTTCTACTACTTCTGAAACAAATTGCTTAGAAGTCTCTTTTTTAGTTTTAGCATTATAAATAAATTCACAAATCACAAAACTGCCAATAACAATATCACAAATCTGTTGCACAGGAACCTTGAAGTTTCGTTCAGTCTGAGGTTCGGCTTCAGTCTCATCAGATTTAGTTTCTATTTCTGAGTTGTTATGTTCACTACTTCCAATGTCTTCTTGAAGTGACACTTCAAGTTGGGTATTCTCGGTTTCAATATTTTGAATGTCTTGTAGATCTGATGGTGCAGGTGCATTCGAGGTATGTAAATCTGCCAAAGATATTGGTCTCCCTGCCGGTACGTCTATATTTTTTCTACGTTTTTTATTTGGTATTTCTGGGATTGCAGTGTTTCTTTGCATTATAGTTTCAAATGATTCAGTCATAGCAAGCTGGTAGTACTCCACGGTGTCTTTTTTTCCAGTCCGTAAGAATATTTCGCCAAGCTGTTTTAACGGAGTGAAATACGGATTCATCTAAGGGTTGGCAAATATGAGTGCTATTTGGTGGTAAGAATACAAACGCAATATTGTGATGTTCGCATTCTCTGATAACTCGTTTAGACAAATGGCTTTGTAGATTGCCAACGACAATCACTAGCTTTCCCTCTTTGTCTCTAAAATAACGCAATGCAACTTTGAAGAACCATTCTTCAAATATTGCACCATCAAACCACCCATTTGAGGAACGGTTGTACAGAGTGCCAGTTGGTCCACCTTCCAACCACTCTGAGTATAGATTATTCGATTTATATACGACGTATAAAGGAAGCAACTGTCCATCTCCAGTAACAGTAAACATTATTGAAGTAGACGACTTTGAGTTATCCAAAATTCTCCTGGCATGCTTATTGCCCCTCTTCACGTAGACTCTGCTTACCAGGATCATCGGTAGTATTGGTCTCATCGTAATTGATAACATTTTCTGGTGGAACACTCTGCATAGTAATTTGAAGTTCATCAAAGTATTTGTTTATCATTTCAGGTGTTACTTCAGCTCGACTACGTTTAATATTTTCTGAATTTCTTTGAGCTAGCTCACGATTCCGACTCAAAAATGCTTTAATCCAGTCTTCGCCAGGCACGTTGTCTTCAAAACACCTAATTATTACACCTTTACGATTTAAATATAGTTGAACGAATTCTTTGATGTCTTGCTTTGTAAATGGGTACCCATAATTTGCTGCTGTTAGCATGGCCTTTGAGACATTTCGTTCTTCCGTAACACTTAACACAGTTAGTTTTCCAAGTTTATCAGAATATGTGCCCCTATATTTATGGTAGAGAGTAGTTTTTGGCACTCCATACAAGTCAGCAGCTTGCCCAAATGACATGCCACGTTCCAGAATTGCCTCCAGACCAACTCTATATTTTCTTGGTTGTAATTTCTACGATATTTTGTTCCCAGAACATGTCTGTGTTTACGCGGCATCGTTCCATATATCCCCGTGAAAGACCAAAATATGTAAAATTACATTTTTTGCCTTGTGTGATTAATTATTGAATTCAACAAAAGTCGGAATATAATGTTAGGTTATGTTCTAAAATAAAGTTCATTGGAGTTATAAGTTACCTAGCTTCACAAGAGAGCTACAAAGGAGACTATTCGACATATCTAAATATCGAACAATTTTATTTTATAAATATAACCGAATAACAAACTTACTGTTTTAATATTTGCTGCTTTGATAGGCTAGTGCCATTCGACAACTCAGTCAACTTAACATACTGAAAAAAAAATCACTAGATGGTTAACCACTGTTAAAATATCGCGGTATATTTGAAATGTATACCTCTTGTTCCGTATAACCACGGCTGGTCCATATATGCCCGGTTTACGGTATATTAAAATCATTTAATATAATAACGTGGTTATCAAAATTAACAGAACTAACCAACCATTCAAACTCTGTGTAGTTTTGATGCATAGCTTTTGGAGAAATATATACGGTTACAATAAATACTGGAGCGGAATTAATCATGATTTTAACAATTACAACATCAATAGAATCTATTGGGAAATTTATACTCATTTTACTACTTTTTATAGCGTTTCGAACTGCTATTAACACTCCTCCTCCACACCTTCCATCATTTCTGTCTTTACGGTAAATGTTGTATTTTGCGGTAAATAATTCGCTATTATACACTCCTTCTTTTAACCAAGTCTCTGTTAATTCATATATGTCAAGTTGTGATGAAATTATACCATTATAAAATTGGTCTGTTTTTGTATTACGTCCTCGAACATTTTGGTAGTAAACTGAAAGATTAGATTGTGTGGGATTGTGCTGTTGAAGATCAATTAGTTTTCCGATTTGCGCTTAGCAATTTTGGGATGGTTATTTATAAATGATCTTTGTAAGTTAGTTTCGCCAGCTGCTACATGACGATTTAATTCTGCAATCATCGATTTGAATTCATCTCTCTGCATAAAAGTTTGGTCTCTCTTATTCTTAATATTTCCAAGAGCTGATTTATTTAATTTAAGGATTAAAAATACATCATCTTTATTTTCAAGTATAATTTTAATTGGCCTACACTTTTGGTTTTGTTTATCAAGTTGAAAGAAACTTTTAATACTTGGTTATGAATTGCGAGTAGAGAAAATATCTTTAATTTTTGTAGAATCATGAGCCTTTTTTTCACTAGGTAACGGTGAATTAATTTCTTCCAAATTTTCTAAAATGCCAGTAATTTCAACAAAGCTATCGTTTTGCTCTTCAACAGCAGCTATTAGAGATGCAACTATTGATTGCAATTCCTTAACACTACAGGAAAGATCAAAAATTGATTTTTTATCACAATCTGTTGTAATTTCAGGAGTAAGTCTTTGCTTGCTATCAGCACTGGAACAGCAATCAAATTCGTGTTCATTAACAAATACACCATTTGTAATTCTCGATGCACAACTAATGTGATAGCTGGAAGTACATTTTATACAATCGAGTTTAGCTTTCTTAAACGATCTATTGCATTTTTTGCATATAAATTTATCCTCCATATGAAAAATGTTAGATATACTTGATATTATAATATAAAATAATAGTTTGCGAGGGTACAGTTAGGGATACAACTAGGATACAATCTTCATACCGACGTGGTCTATCGTGGTGACTTGTTAACATAAACACACAATTGGAATGGAAGGCCACATAAAAAACAAAGGCTAAAGGAAATGGGTTATTTTATAGTAAAATTAAATAAATAATAACTGCACAGCTCTTGTCAAATGTTATCTAACTACGATAGCAATATCTACATAACCAAATAAAATGAACTATTTTCTACAATATTCAGACTTTAAAGAATCAATTTATCAAAATAAAAATTAAAACTTACTGTAGTGTAAAAAGGATTAAAAAGGGAGTAATATGATACCAAATACCTGTATAAAATGTTGAATTACTAATTAGATTTATGAATTCACAACAGAGCGCACATTTGCACGACTTGCACTTGCATATAGAAATATTTTTGATTCTGATAGCGACGGCGATATTGTTTTAGTTTTAGAGATAGGTTAATAAACACTCTTGAAATTGTATAATGTTGATTTATCTTATATACATTAACTATTTTGATGTACTGGATGAATTGGAGTTTTGTACACGTTTCCGTTTACAAAAACACACCTGTTTATTGTTATTAGATGCAATTGGAAATCGTATAAAGTCACCAACTAACCGAAATCATGCTCTATCTCCACGAACAAAATTGCTAATAACTTTGAGGTTTTATGCAACAGGCAATATGCTGCTTTCTGTAGGAGATTTCACTGGAGTCAGCATGGCAGCTGCTTGTGTGACAGTACGCCAAGTGGGTGAAGCAATTGCTAGTCTGAGTGAAGATTGTATTTATTTTCCCACAATAGAAACCGAGCTTTAAGAGGCTAAGCGGGAATTTTATCTGATTGCAAGATTTCCGAACATTATCGGTGCTATAGATTGCAACCGTGTTAAAATACAATCACCAGGAGGAGACCAAGCTGAACTATTCCGAAACAGGAAAGTCAGCTTTTCATGGAATGTTCAAGCTGCATGCAATTCAAAACTCCAAATAATGGATGTGGTGGCAAGATGGCCAGGTTCCTCGCATGATCAAACTATCTTCAATAACAGTAGATCAAAAACCAGATTTGAGGCAAATGAATTTGGCAGTTCATTGTTATTAGGAGATAGGGGATATGCCTTGACAAGTTATCTAAGAACACCATTATCAAATCCAAATACTCCTGAAAAAAATTTATTCAATGAGTCACATATTAGGACACGAAATTGCGTTGAAAGGTGTGGAAGCGTAGATTTCCTATTTTGACTTTAGGTATGTATTTATAATACATAAATAAATATAAAAGTAGATAAACGCAAATACATAAATGAATATATTTTTTAGGCATGAGACTTTTATTAGAAAACTCTCAGACAGTTGTGGCAGCAACTGCTGTGCTGCACAATTTAGCCATAAAAGAAAGTAATGGTGAACCTCCAGTGGAAATTGTAGTTGAGGAACATCAAAGACTACAGGAAGTGGAAGAAATTAATCATCAAGACCATAATAACAGAACACAAATGTTTTTAATTAATAACCATTTCAGAAATTTATTGCAGTAACTTCTAAATTTAAATAAATAAAAGAAACTATTTTATTGGTTTTATTTTGAAGTTCAGTTTTTAAAATTTCTATTTCAAGGGCATGTTTTTCTGCCAGCCTCGTCTCTTCCTGTTTCGCCTCCTGTTGAAGAAGATTCATTTGAAACTCTATGACTTCCATCTTTTTCTGAACCAGTTGCTTATAGATTGAAGAGTCAGATATATTATTCTTAGCCCTTTTTGCTCTGAGATGTTCAGAAACTGATCTTTTTCTTTTGACTATTTTATCTGTAAAATAAGTAAATACTGAATTATGTTATGGTAATGGAATATACTTACTTCTACTAGAAGGAAAATGAATTTCCTTCTAAGTACCTCATGGTTTTTTTCGTTGGTGGCAGTATCTGTAAAAATAATAAAAATGATAGGGGGCTAATATAAATAATAAGGTGCTTTTTACCTATGGGGGGGATCTCAATGCTTTATGTATTGGTTGTTTGAGTTGGCTAGGATTTCAAGTAGTCCAGTTTTCAACTGGCTGCAACATAAAAATTGAAATCTATTTTTTATTTACTTTTTCGAAATTGTTACCTCAAGTGGCAATATTTGCACATCAAGGGATGCGATGGTAATAGCTGCAGTTGAGTCAGTGTTCCTAGCTGAACTGACCAAACTATTGCTACTGCCAATGCCTGAAGGTCCAGCGATACGTATGGGAGAGTTTTTGTTGCTCTCCGAGTCAAATTGGCTACCAAACACCAATAATGGCAAGCACTCTTTCACCGACGCCTTTTAATTTTGCTGGCATTTCGGGTCCCCCGTTAGTTTTGTATAAATGTACTTTTTTTTCGGCGTACTCCTTTTGGTGGTCTTTTTCAGGGAATCCCATTTGCTTTGCAGCATTTTGGCTGTTCGTTCAATTAAACAAATGAGATTGAACTCTTCCTCTACTATCTGCCACTATCTCTGCAAATACATTTAAAAAAAAGAATGTATTTCTAAACAGAGATACTTACCAACAACATCCTTCTATTTATCCACTAGGGAAACGAGTACCTCTACTTTGTCCAAAGTAAAATTTACAACCCTCTTTGTAGCCATCTTTTTTCGGGAAATAATGTTTATGAAAGCACTTATTATCACTGGCACTTCCGAAACGTGCACGATGAATGTTACATCTGTAGTGACAGTTTTCAAAAATGACTGACATGAATTCCAGATCTTGCTCACAATTATTACCAACCAAAACGAGCATTTAATTTATTCAAGGATTCCTGCGTCTTAACAGCTTTGTAAAACCCATCGGAAATTGGAATAAACTAGGGTATAAAGATATACTGAGAATAGCAATACTGCAGTTTATTCCGTGATTGTAAAACCGGCCCTAACAGTTCGAAACATATGAATCACCACAATTTTCATACTTTATGTACATGCAGTATTATGAGAGCGTTTATGTTAACCTATATTACACGCTAAATCTACACTAGTTATCGTGATAGCTAATTAAAATAAGCGGGATACCGGTCTAGCTCAATGGTGAAGGTCATGGACATAGTAAGTTGCAAAATAACTGGAATAACATTCACACTTACCATACGTAAAACCTAAAACCGAGGTAAAGTTATCAGAGCTTCGCTAGTCTAAATTTTCTAACCGGAAATAAATCTTGCGCATAATGGAAGACTCGATATAATAAAATTTTAATTATGTGTTTAATCTTGGGTTAGTTGAGATTAAATGTGTTGGGGGTGCAAGGGGTATACCGTCACTTGTACCGATGGTAGACTGGTCCTTACACCCCGTGAGTAATTGAGCTAGGGTATCTAACTCAATACTGTTTATTAAATTTAATATCACAACTATTTATAATCACTATATCCTACTTTCCTAGTTAAAAAAAAGTCTTGCAATGTAATGTGGCGAATAAAAGCTATAACATCATGCTGCGTTGCGTTTTTGATTTACTTATTATTGACCTAGTTACACTGCTATGTTACTATTTCTTTATGTTAAACTCTAATTACGAAAGTTAATTATCAATGGTAATGGCAAATGTGACCCTGTTCAACTTGAGACTGAAATTGACCAGACGCAGGTCCTGTTCAATTTGAGATTGAACATCCTGCCGAGCCTAGGAGTTTATGTTAGGTTTTCGACTGAACATCCTGTCACACCGAGTAGAGGCAATTGTGTTATACAGTGGTTCCACTGCTGGTGTGGCATAAGTTTGTTGATTTCTATAACTCGATTGACCACGAATGTTTTCCATCTTGGCGGGCCCCCTTTGGTTCATGCTATTGTTACCATGGAATCGCTCCATGCAAATAATGTGACATTTGGAATCTGTAAAACCGCTGCTGCGCTGTTTAGTAGCCTTGGAAGTAATAATGATGCACGTAATTCCAAGTTTGGTATGGTCGGTTTTGTCTTGACTGGTGCCACTTTCTATTTTGCTGTGAGCAACGTTACTTTCCCTTGAGTGGTTTTGCTGCACCGTATGATTTTTCGGATTCGTCGCAGAACCCGTGCAGCTGTAGTAGGTCTTCTGTATGGCGATCTCGGTGTCTGAAGCTCTTCTATGAAGATCAATTCATTCGTCCCCATGTTGTCGAGCACTTGTTGATCCCTGATGATTGTTAACCATAACGGATCGAATATTTTCGCTGTTTTTGATATATACTCTTCGTTACTGATTTCCCGCTGAGTTCCAGCTTGAACTGGAAGCTGCCTCGGTCTGGAAGTCATCTAACGTCTAGAGGTTTCCTTGCGCCGTCTTCCTCGATGTTCATAGATTCAGGTGTCTTGCTTATGTCCTTCCATAGTTCTTAATGGTTTCCAGTCCATTTTCTTAATGTAAATTCTATTGTGCTTAGCAAATCCATTAATTTTTGTTGGAGTGCTGCTCCTACAGTTGTTGCGCCTGTTAGCTAGTCGTCCACGTAGTAGTGGTTTAGTGTAACTGCTGATGCATTTGAGTATTTTCTTTCTTCATCTCGGGACAGTTACTGCAACGTTCTTACTGCTCGGAAGGCATGCTGCTTCATATGTTTGTTGTCAGATGGTATTCTTAGATTGGTTCCCTTGTCTTTGATCTCCACAGGGTGGTGTGTTACCGCTGGTCTTCTATGTTTAGTTTAATCTGGCGATACATCTCCGCAACTGCCTGATGGAGAATGTAGATTATTTTCTCGTTAGGGTTGCTACTTAGTTGCATATGTCCCAACTGCAAGTATTCTTCCTTGAATTTTTTGTACTCCAGCTTGGCAATCAGCATTTCTTACGATGGTTTGGTGGTAATGTAGCTTGGGTACTTCTTCGAGTTCCCAACATTTTTCTAACTGCGCTCGTTCTTCTGCCCGTGACATCATGGTAACTAGCCTCACCTCTTTTTTACTCGGATTGTGAATCTGCCCTGACACAATCCATCACAATTCTTGTATTTTGACGTAGAAGCTCGCGCCACCCAATACTAGTTTCCGATAATCCTGACACAATCCATCACAATTCTGTATTTTGACGTAGAAGCTCGCCCCAGCATCACGTCTATTGGTCCCAGTATCTTAAGCGTGGGATCCGCTAGAATTTGGTTTGTCCATTGGTTGGTGTGGAACTCAAAGGGCTCCATGGGGAGATTTTCTTCAGGTTTGTTACCCTCGTAATCGATGAAAAGATGCTTGCATGTCGCGGTCTTAGCTGAATGGTTATTTTTGAAGTTAGATTAGTTGGTGCTGCTCTTCCAAGAACGCTGATTTCCGCTTGTATCTTCTGCCTGTAATATCCGGAATGTTTGGAACTCGCCAAGGACATATTTAATATTAACCATCGCTGTGGCTAAAAGGGCTTCTTTTCTATGAACCTGTATGCACCCATAACTCCTTTGGTCTCTCCGTGCACTGTGCTCCAGACTCCTTCCGGATTGCGAGGATGTCTAAAATTTTATCTATTAGTTTGAATACCATTTATCTTCTGTTATATCTACTGTCTCATGCTGTTGCATAGTTGCACTTTGTTATTTGGAGGTGTTGGATCAGTTTAGCTGCTTTTACCTTTTTAGGTACTGATCTTTTCCGTCTTTGTCACAGACTTGGCGTGTGTATTACCTTTTCGAAGATGTCTTGGAAGATCATCCAGTTTTCATAGCCACCGCTAGATGTAGGTAGATTCACTTTTGGTAGTACAACGTTGCATGGCTTATTTACTTGTGTGGCGATGTTGATTTTATTTCCGAGTTTGATACATATTTCGTCACACTTCCTCTAAATAGGTATCCTAAAATATTGTTTCATGTACCTTAATGTGTTTGTGCAGCTCCTCAATCGCAGTCCATATTATTTTTTAATATTGTATACCTTACCTAACTGCTCAAAATACTTTTACGTGTGGTAGTCACGATCTTCTAATAGCTCCTGATATGTACTCTTTCCTATTATGCCTCCAATTACTGCGACGCTCGTTTTCTGTTATACCGAGTCTTTTCATATTCGCTAACAGTTTATTCATCGCCTTGCCAATTTCATTTTGATTGATGGCCAATTTGTTGAACTTTTCCATTTTTTTATGGCTTTTCCTACAAAGTTTAATATTTATTGCCCACTGTCTTTAATTTCTGCCGGTATATGATTGTTGTAGATGCTGGCGCTTTTCCTGACAGGGGTTAAATTTGGTTTGAGTCTTCCTTTTCGCTCTACTGCTGTGGACTCTTGTTTGGCCGTTTAATCTCCCTCGACCTTTCTACGTTGTGAGGATATTTTCCTCTCACAGTTTGTATGCGTGTGAGGGATAATGAAACTCTTCACACTATTTTTTTTATACAAAAACGAAATGTAAATCTCTTACCCACTGTTTTCTAGGGTTCTTTTCTGTAAGGGGCGCAAATCCTTACAGTTTAACAGGGGTGGATTTTCTGCTTCACAATGCACCATTTCCGTAGTACAGGGGGAGTGCAGCTTTTTTCTTCTTCACGGCGATGGCAATGATGTTTTCACTGTTTGTAACCGGCGGTGATGGCTGGATGGAATACATTTCCTTTATCTGATTGCCGATGTTGGTGACTCGAAGGACCATGTTTAAGCTTGGGTTAGTTGAGATTAAATGTGTTGGGGATGCAAGGAGTACACGCTCGTTAGATGTTAATACATCATACACCACTAACTCTTTTGCCGTCTCTTTATTACAGATCTCTTAGTGATATTTAAACTTCACAACACTGGAAATGTTTTACTAATTTAAATCAATTTCCTTTCATGAATTAACAAAAATTCCCACACTACTGTAATATCCCGGAACTAGTCGTTTAAAATTTAAATGCACCACTTTAATGCTGCGATAGTAAAATGCCACTTAAACTGCGTATGCTCGAAGAACAACCTGTTCTCGCCCTCCAACTGTCCTGGATTCGTATGGGCAAAAGCTTTTGTACCTCGTCACGGGCTATAATATGGATGAATTTTTCGCTCTAAAATGTGAAAATACCCAATGGAGTAACCTCCATATGAACATCATTTTCACTTAAAACTGCAGATTAAAATATGGACAACTTACTTCACAATTTTATTGCTTCCATCAGTCTTTCGTATTTAGAATATGAATTACACATTTACTTTAATCTCGTTATAATTGGTCTTAACCACTTAGCATCCAGTTCCGTAATATTACGGGCCTCAGTATATAAGACAAAAAATCCACTTCCGTAATATTACGGACTGGAAAATTTTCGGTTGCCTCATCTTAGTTCACCACGTACTAAGTCGTAGCGTACGTACAGCAGTGACTGAAGCTACATATAATCTCTTTCCCGCCTGGTAATGTTCGAAGTGGGGTTGGCGAGGAACAAAGCGACACGGCGACCTACTTTCAGTTTGAGTACGCTGCTCAAGAAGTATAGTTGCCGCGCTGTTTGTTTTTGTACTTTTTATCAATGTAAACACACTGAAAGTAGTTTTTATCATCGACATAAAACCATTGAAAGTGTATAATAAAATGAGTTCTGAAGAATCTGATACTGACAATTGGTTGGAGGAAGAATCTTCATCCTCGAATGATGAAATTAGTTAGTGAGTCGTCTGATTCAGAAAATGATGTTGACTTGAGTTCAGCAAGGACGTGGTATCGTATAAGTACTACTGATCCACCTCATGAGCACCCCAGATTTAATTTTTCTGCTACTAGTTCACTAAATTTCGCTGTAGATAAAGATGCAACAAAAGACATTATGAAATTTATCAAGTTGTTTTTCGATGATGCATTTTTTGAAATCGTTGTAAGTGAAACAAATAGGAATGCTGAATCGCACACCAATAACTGGATTCCTACTAATAAGAACGAAATATTTTTGTTTATTGCAGTAAATTCTTTGATGTCACTTATAAAGAAACCGAAGTACCAAGATTACTGGTCGAAACGAAACATCATCGAGACACCCATTTTTCCGAGGATTATGACAAGAAAACGTTTTGTTGAACTCAAAAAATATTTACATTTTTATAACGAGGCCAATTTTGACCCACAAACACATCCTGCTCCAAAACTACATAAAATCTGGCCAGTTTTGGAATTACTACAAAGAAGGTTTCAAGAATTATATACACCAGATCGAGATATAACAATAGATGAAAGCTTATGTTCAAAGGACGTCTGGGGTAGAAGCAATACATTCCACTGAAACGTGCCAGATTTGGTATAAAATCGTATTTGTTATGAGAGTCCAAATGAGGTTACATATGGTCAATGATTGTGTACACTGGAAAAGGAACTGCTTTCGATAATGAGTGTTGTGGTCATCCGATTTCCACTCAAATAGTGCTGTCACTGATGAAACCATTGTTGGACAAAGGCTACTGTCTCACTACAGACAATTTTTACACAGTCCACTCTTGGCTGATATTTTATTACGTCATAAAACAGACACTTATGGAACCGTCAAACCCAAACGAAAAGAAATGCCTATAGAGCTGCAGAAAACAAAGCTAAAACCGGGAGAGATTGTGGCCTATCAACGGGGTAAAGTAATGGTAATGAAGTGGCGAGATAAGAAAGATGTTTGCCTTTTGTCTACGGTTCATACATGTGATATGGTTGACTGTACTGGAAAACACAACCGTGAAACCAAAAGAAAACCTGCTGTAGTTACTGATTATAATAACACAATTGGTGATGTGGACCGAGTAGACCAACACCTAGCAGACTATCCAATAATCAGAAAACGTGGTAAGCGTTATTACAAAAAAAAAATTTTTCCACCTTGTCGAGTTTGCTTATGGAACTCATACGTTTTATATAAGAGGTGTGAGGGAAAATTATCACACTTGGAATACCGCATGGAATTTATAGAAAAAATTATTGAAACTTGTGAAAAAGAACTGGTAAATCGGCAAGGTCGTAGAACATCGGCTGCGAATCCCTTACGAGTAGTGGAACGCCATTTTCCTGATTATGTACCTGCAACAGCAAAAAAATCAAAGGCCACTCGCATGTGTGTTGTGTGCTCAAAAAAGCTCAACGACAAAAATAAAAAGATACGGCGAGAGTCAAGATACCAGTGTTCAGTCTGTGACGTTAGACTGTGTGTTGCGCCATGTTTTCGTTTATATCATTCCAAAGTCGACTTTTGGGTAGAATAAATTTTTTTTCGAAACCCGTAATATTACGGAACTGGGCTTATTACTATTTTTACTAAATATTTTCTTCCTTAATTTTGACTTTTTTCAATAAAACTTTAATGTTTTAGTCTTTTATTAAACTTCATTTCCGGCATTAAAAAAAATAGGCATTCTTTGGCCAGATTTTGCTTTTTAATTGTGATCTTAAGTGGTTACAACGTATTTCTAGTAATGAAACTGGACCTTAATTGACATGTTGTCTCTTTAGATAATCACCCTACATTATCCATAGATCTTACTTAATCTTTTTGCGTTATTTTGAAACTGTTACATATAATTTTGCATACAAGTAAGGCGTCATTGTAAATTAATTTTTATGCAAGTTCAGGTTCAGGTTAATAACAGAAACTCATTAAATAATGTAATTTCTTCTGTAATAGGAAAAATTGTTTATTCTAAATTCAAAGTTTATAATTTATTGCTTTAATTATATTATTATATATTCCAGTGGCGTAACTTAAAATTTTATTCTTCATAAACTACAATAAACAAATTCATACGGCGTTCAAAAAATTCTTTGACATGGTTTGTTACGGTATAAACTGGCACTAGAACGGGATAACAGGTAAAATTTGGGGTTGCACGACTGCTCAGTTGGTGGGGGTGGGTAAGGTGTTACTTAATTTTGCGCACAATAAGATAGCTTGCCATAAATGTCACAGTAGGGGTGGGTTGAGGTTGACAAAACCGGAGAGGGCGCCAGAGTATTTGAAATTACACATATCGGGGTTGAAATGCCTGACTACGAAGGTTCACTGCTGCTAAATACCGCATAACTCGCTTACCTTTGGACGTAATCACAGGCGGTCCTGGGACCTGCAGATCTTCGCTATACCTGTAAGGCTACAAAAGTATTCGCAGGTTTATCTTAAATAATTGCGTGACGCAAACTTCGTCACTAATCTGATTAAAAAACAATAATTTTGTTGTTACGTTACTTTATTTAATAAATCTGACTTTCAATGAAATTATAATTCAAAGGAAAGAAAACATTTTAACCCATTAACGCCGAAAAAAAATTTTTTTTGAATTTTAAATTTTTTTTAAAACTTAACCAACGTTTACGAAAAAATATTTTTTTATTTCAAAATATACAAAAAAACACGCTGTCACCATATGGGCACCGTAGGCGTTTCACGGTATTGACAAAATATTCGGTATCTACTAATTGTTTGCGTGACATTTCATAAAACACTACACATAAACCAACATCGCACTTAATATACATCGTACGCCCTTTGCTTGTACAGTTCAACCCTGCACATCTTCTCCTTTTTCCTTCTGGTACTACTACTACATAATGGTTTAGCCCATCAAATCTAACATCGTCTCCAACACGGTTTTTACTTCCAGCAACTTTAGGCAATCGACCTGGACCTCTTGCTGTCGTTTTGTAATTTGTTAAATATGTCTAAAAATCATAGGAATATCTAAATCAGTGGAAAAAATTACTAAATTATAATATTACCTGAACAATGTTTCTCCTAAACTCCAACTAAGTGATATTTCGGCCACTTTTGCGGTAAATAATCCAAGAATTTTGTATAGAGACGTCAATAAGATATGTAAATATTCGAAACAGCGTTTGGTATATTATTATAACCAAGATACTTTACCACACCAAGATACATTTGCATCCATTATATCGGTGCCTCCCATATTTTTATTGTATTTACAAATTACATCCGGACGTGGTATAGGTATATTTTATCTTCCTTGAAAACCTCTCTACAGATTTGACTGGAGCAACTCCAAAAGGTGCTGGCTACTGTAGCGACATTATTGTCTATCCATCTCACATAAAGAATACCATAATTCTTCTCAACAGTAGATTGTATGTGCCCCGAGCTTCTTTCGCCATGATCTTCTTTGGTGGCAAAGGACAATTTTTTGGAACTCTGTGATTGTGCCAGTTGCTCCGTATCCATTTGCTTTCAAGGTACAAAGGAGATTAACATTAGTAAATAGGTTATCTATAAAGAAATTATAGCGGAGCTCCTTCTTGTGTATAAGCAGAGTAGTGGGTTTTCCGAATATAGCGTCATAACCTTGTTTCTTTATAATACTTTTTCCTTGATAAATTTCGAAATTTATCAGGTATCCACTATTAGTGTTCAGGCACCAAACTTTATACCCAAACCTGATAGGTTTTCCGCGTAAAAATTGTTTGCATCCATGCTTCCCATAGTATTTTATCATAGACTCGTCATATGACAGGTTTTGCTCGCGTATAAAATGTTCCAAAAACTTTTTTTTAAGTGATTGACTATGGGACGTAACTTATACATTTTATCACTGTAATCAATAGTTTCATTACTCGCAAAATGCAAACATCGGCAAATTTGCAAAAATCTACCGCGTCTCATAAATTCCCAAACTAAAACGTTTTTCATATCTTTTGAGTTTTCCTAATAAATTCGTTTTGTTGGTAATACATATCTTTGGATCCGGTAGATTCTTTAGAAGTGAATAACTTCTTGTCTCCTTTATAATGTCTTCAATAAATTATTTTATAAAAACAACTCCAATAACTGAACTAGACTCAAATTTTGATATGATGTGTAATTCGGGTTTGGAAAGTAATAATCAGAATAAACAAGGCCACCTTCAACGAATTCACCTTCTTCTGATTTAGTGACTACAGTCAGTTTTGAATCTATTTCAGTGTCATTTTGTAACACTGCAGGAACATTTTCTAAATTGTCAGAGGAATCCTCTATTCTCCTCCCATTTGATAATACAACTTCAGCTGAAGCTAATAGTTGACCACTCAAATTGTCAACGGATCCACCCTCATCTTCATCCCCCGAATCCCCGTCTGTGAGATCGTGACAGTCCGGTGGCAGTATGTATATGTCAGTCACTTCGTTATCTAATTCGTACACGGTATCTAATGGTTCTTGAAGTGTTATTCCACTGAAACTAACATTCTCGTATAAAAATGAATGCTAATACAAAATGTCCGTAACACGCCTACCGGTCCCATATGGGGACGGTGACGTTTATGACAAAATTATGCAAAACTAAAATCATAGCTAAGAGAATCATCACATAAGATTGCAAATGTAAGTTCACTGATTGACATTCACTGATCAGAAATACAATAAAATAAATTAGATTGACATATTTCAACTTACCGAAACGGGATGTCCATATTTTCTTCACTGAAAAAGTTCCCTCAAGTAAACAACAGCACAACATCTCGCTAGCGACTATAATAAGTAAGTGATCACTGTCAGGTGCACCCGATAAGCATTTAGAACGCGTACTTACAGTTGTCGAAATTGGATTTGTCAGTTGAGACACGCCCATAGATAGAGGTAGGTTTTGTGTCACCATACGGGACCCGTAGGCGTTAATGGGTTAAATCAATTTACAACCACTTGAAATTTATATCAATCAATTCGCTGCAAAATATACCAAATTCATAAAATAATGCAAAATATACTCAAATTCACAAAATAATGCATTAACGCGTCTTTCGTTAAATATTACGTTATAACTAAAACAATCAATTGATAATCTTTCGACCGTAATTACTTTACTCAAATCAAAAAAAAAAAATTGACGTTAATTCGATTATCTCATCTAAATAATAGAATAAACACCTACAATTGCGCGTAAATAATGTGCTGTATACGAAATGGGAGTTGGATTCACATTAAAAAAATACCACAAGTTCGTTAACCTATAGATATGTATTATAAATAAACCACCTAAGAGATATCAAACAATCGTTACAATAGTTTTCCACGCATATTACATTACTTCTGTTAATGAAAACGCAGTGATACTAGCTAGATTCAACGTCTGCCTTTACTAAATTACGGTAAATATTTCTCGTCTGCCAAAAAACAAACGGTTATAACAAATAATCTGCGTTCCTTTTTAACGCAACCGTCACATAACATTTGGGTACAAAATGGTCACAGCAAATAAAAACTCATATAAAGTTGGATTATAACACAGATGAATACGCTTGCCTTAAACTTTAAACGGTAAAATATTAAACAAATTGATCGTACAGGACAGCATATTCAACCGTTAACACATAAAAAAAAACGCACAATACTTTATTAAAAATTCTCAACACACAGCAACAATATAAACGGAAATGATTACCTTAAATTTGATTAGCCTCTACATCAATTAGCTCCTTTAATTTACCCCTTTTCGTTATACAGCCACGTGGTGGAAACCCAAAGGATGACCTCTGCAGCGGCTTCAGCGATATGATCGACGTTGTAACTACGCTAGAATCTATGTAGTATGACGCACCTCGAAAAGGAAAACAGCGCGTTGATTCATTGTCTGAATCGCGGATGAATAATATCTCAATTGATTGTACGATACACTAATGTCTATATTTACACGTTTCTTGTTAACTTTACTCTTTATGTACAAGTACTGAACGGCAATTATTATTTTCTTTAACAACACAAAAAGCTTAAATATGTACAGCGAGTTTTTCGTTACCGACGAGCTATGACCTGAATGTCTGGGAACTTAGCAACGAACGTTTTGTTTTTTCCGTACAAAAGCTATAACTACTCCATAGAACAGGGAAAGCACTAGGATTAACGCTTAACACCTTCTTCTAGGATCCTCGACAAAGTCCCTTTGGACAAACTGCACTTAACGATAAATCAATCTCGTGTTGGTTGAACGACACAATAATATCCCTTCAAAGGGTTGCTTGGGGAAACTGCCCCTACTCACGAAAGTTCTTTCAACATGGATTTTAGGTAACGGCGTTCCGCGATAATTCACCAGCAGTGGTAACGGTATCTTATTAACGCCTCTGCGTCTAAACTAAGAGTCCTCTCGTCCATATCTCACTTATCGCCACATTGAACTCTTATTCTCCTTCCTCGTAATTAATCAATCAACAATTTTTACTTAAATCTTAAATTGCAGCAAAAACGTGTAACATACAAAAATTCATTTTTTCGTAATTTTGACCTTTTGTCGATATATACTAAACGTACAATTCGTACACTCGGTGCTGGAAAACCTTTTACTAATTTACATTTCATTAGTTGTCAGTTTACTACAAATCCAAAAAATTTTACCAAAAGTACATAGGGCGACATCTGTCGGCCACTAGCCGAACTCGGTAATACTTAATGGTTTTCTATACCAATACTTTGTGTTAGTTTATTAAACTCTCAAGGACGAGGTTTAGAAAGGTATTAAAAATCCAATAAAAATCGCTTTTATTGAACAGATATCTAAGTCCGATAACAAAAATTCTATTCATAATATAAAATTTTGATTTGTTCCCATTCTTTGAAAAATTTTGTGATTTCTTTACAATTCCTTTAAAACGAACCTGTTTCGGATATAAAGTAGAGGATTTCAACACAATAAGGAATTTTCTGCAAATTTTCTATTTCTTATTGATCGCAAATAATTGCGGATTTAAAACAAAATTTTGTCGTGCCCAAAAGGAATAAAAAAGGGGTAAGATATCCAGATTTTCTTAGTTGATACTAATTTCAAATCTTCTCTATTAGCGAGTGGAAACCAGATAACTAAAAGTAGAAAGATTCAGATTCGAAACTAGAAGGCTTGTTATCACATTTACCGCACGCCTGACACCTGAGTGATAAAGATTGTACACTTCACCGTATGTTAGTACTCACATACCCTTCCTTTTTAGCAATTAGAATTCGGTTGAGAATTAGAAGAAAAATTTTGCTTCCGTAACCGTGTATAACTTCACCACTTTACATTTGCGACATTAATGGAATTTAAACTGGGAGTCAGACTGGTTCTCTAGTGCAAATCATTGGACATTTCCTATTGTTGGAAGTTGCTACTATTTCGTCAACCACACCTTCGTCAGCGTAAGAACTCAAGCCACCAATAAGGTCAGAAATTCTATCATTATTATTTTGGTTATTACTTTCACTACTGCCTGTACGAATTAAGGTATTGAGTAAGGGAGTTTCCTTATCTGCTCGGTGTGATATTTAAAACTCTAATTATTAATTGGTGCTTGGTGTCTTGCACTTTATACTGCTATTTAGTAACTATTCTGAAGACGTGCGCAACGGACGAGTTTAATTATAAGGATGCGAAAAGCAATGTTTGTAAGATGGATGTGACTAGTTTCTAATACCTATACGACTACGGCATTTTCTTTGTGATTTTAAATTACACCCGGATTTACAATAATGGTATGAGATGGTTACTAATGTACGCATAATTCTCTGTATTTGCCATATTTATTAATTATTAATTCTACGGTACACGACATAACCACATTTTTTTCTGATAACGAATTTTTGTTTAACTGAAAATTAGTTTGTGGTGAAGATTCCTTGGCTTAATTATTTATTTTCTGTTCGTTACTAAATAAATGGCTATAGATTATTGTCTAGGAAATAAATAACGTGGGCCAACTGAATTTCTTTTCTTTGCATCATTGTTCACCGTTATAAACAGGCGGTTATTTTATTATAATTATAATATTATAAGGCGGTTATTTCGTTAAATAGTTATGTGGTTTCTTTATATCACAATAAGAATTGCTTACTCATACTGATAATTTCAGGGAATAATTATGTGATCTGTGTAAACCACGGCAAGTGTTATTCACTATTCTGTTTTGGGTTATTTAAAACGCTTGTGATGTAGCGAAAATATACGTTTTCTTTCAGATCACTAAAGGTCTTTCATTACAAAGAAGGGAAACGTTTCGAATTAATTATTTAAATTTAAACTATAATTACTTTGTTTTGGGTCGAATTTAGTTACCCGGGAACTTGCCAACGTACTACAAATATTGAATTTAGTTTATTTGGTATATGAGTTAAATTTGGGGTCATTTTTAGTCGTAATAGTAGCTAATAAAATATTAAAATGTTAATTTAAATTTAGGAAGTAAGTTCTGCACAGTCTTGGGAAAAAAAATTTAACTTTCTTTTACTACCCTACTGTAGTTGATTCTCTTTGCTACTGTTTTCTTCCTCCCTTTCCCTTACAATTCCCTACTCATCCACTGCACCACCGTGTATCCAGGAGTCGGGATAGCGGTGTTTTATGCCTACAGGGGGCGACTTCTGGCGCCTACTATCAAATCAGACTTTTCTTACCCCAAGCCGTATGGTTCTGAGTTAACGGTTGTTTCAAGATCTATTGGTGAGTAGTGAACCCTTTCTGTTTAGGTCTTTATTAATAGACACGCCCACGCAGCCAGTGCCTCCGGCTAACTGAGCTCCGGCATTCCTTATACTCTGTTGCCTCCAGCCCATTGGCTATGTAACAAACGAACTGAACTCGAAATGCGACGGAAAAATTACATCACCAGAAAAACACTTCGCAACAAGCAGGTGCGATGAATGTAATCGATAACCTGTAAGTTGATGATTTCGCTACGACGTTAACCCTTAACGCCTCGTATATAAAAACAAAACCCTTTGTTCAAGACCAAACATTTTATCGAAAACTCCTGTCAACCTGTCGCCTAAAACATTTAAAAACTGCGATATGTACTTTTCTTTTTTTAATAATTGTGGACTTGACCAGGCTAAATTTGGCCTAGCGTGCTAAAGCACTCAGGAACACTTGAATACGAAGTAACAATTTTAATGAGACAGTAATTTTCCACTGACGCAATTTTAACGACAATACTTATTGTGATTGACAAAATTATATGAAAAAATTATACGAACAGCTATTATTTACAAAGAAGCTGCTTAATTCTCAACAAACTTAGTAAAAGGTATTTTACTACCTATTGATGCCAATCGTAAACCAAATCTTAATTGCAACTTCCATCTAAATTTGATAAACAAACCAAAAATTATAGTTATTTATATAATTTGCGTTCACCATTTGTAAAAATTTCAAATATTTTCCAAATATGTAAAAAAACGTTACAATCTGAAAGCTTCCCATAAATTCATGCGTTATTAAGCTCAATTGTATGCATTTATACTACATTTCAGAAGTCCGGTACCAATCAATAATTCGTAATTTCGAAACTAACGGCAAATAATCGATAAAATCACGACCGTGTGACATTTTAATGTGAATTAAATGCTTAAACATACCTTTATTGTATAAAGACGTTAAATGCATTGTATGTCTCTGTACCCTTACATCTGGTATATTAATCTTGATATGAACACTTACATCATATAACTAAACGTGGATTTAATCTGCGTCTATTTGTATGTCCGTGTTATCAAAATATGACCAAATTATAACATGATTAAAATCTATTGCTAACATACAGGTTGTGATACGCATTTATAATAAATGCCTTTTAGGAACAATTGGTTATAACCAGAGAAACCGTATAGACACGTTACTCTACAGTTTAGTTTATCCTCAACCACCAATCGTTAAAACTAAGACAATAGAAATGATCCATTTTGATAAATTACCTGCTGGTCAAAATGCAACAGTAGCGGTAATGAGTTATAGCGGGTATGATATAGAAGATGCATTAATAGTAAACAAAGCCTCGATTGATAGAGGATTTGGACGATGTTTAGTCTATCGAAATTCAAAATGTTTTTTAAAACGTTACGCTAATCAAACATTTGATAGAATACAAGGACCTTTAGCAGATCCCGTTACTAATAAAGTAATTTGGAAACATAAAATTTTAGATTCTGATGGTATTGTTGCACCTGGAGAGTTAGTAGAAAATCGACAGGTTCTTGTTAATAAATCAGTGCCAGTGATATCGGCAGTGCCTGGAGCAACGGCAGGTGCATCAAATGTTGAATATAAAGATGTATCTTCTTCATATAGAAATGTTGAGTCTAGCTATGTAGAAAAAGTTATGGTATCAACAAATGAAGATGATTCTGGACTTATCAAAATTTTACTGAGACAAACTAGGCGACCTGAGATTGGAGATAAGTTTAGTTCAAGGCATGGTCAAAAAGGTGTTGTTGGTTGGTATTTATTTATTCATTTAAATTAGAAATTATATACTAAAACTGTTTTCAAAGGTTTGGTTGTTGAACAAGAAGATATGCCTTTTAATGAATATGGTATTTGTCCAGATATTATTATGAATCCGCATGGTTTTCCATCTCGTATGACCGTTGGAAAATTAATAGAGTTATTAGCTGGTAAAGCTGGACTTGTTGAAGGTAAGAAAGTTGACGGTTAGGAAAATTATTCCAAAAAGTAATTTTAGGAAAGTTTCATTACGGTACAGCCTTTGGTGGTTCTAAAGTGCAGGATGTCAGCGAAGAGTTGGCGAAACATGGTTTTAATTATCAGGGTAAAGATATGTTTTATTCTGGAATAACGGGCGAAGCTCTGGAAGCTTACATTTATTCGGGACCAGTCTATTACCAAAAATTGAAGCACATGGTGCAAGATAAAATGCATGCGAGGTAGATGTTTGGCTATGTTTTTCTATCCATATAAATTAGATTTGTGTTAAAGGGCTCGTGGGCCTAGAGCTGTGTTAACAAGACAACCAACGGAGGGCAGAAGCAGAGATGGTGGATTAAGGTTGGGCGAAATGGAACGAGATTGTTTAATTGGTTATGGTGCAAGGTAAACCAAACCCTAAATTAATATGTACTTTAATGAATAATTTTAGCATGATGTTAGTTGAACGTTTAATGGTATCTAGTGATCAGTGTGAGGTGGATATATGCAACAATTGTGGTCGATTAGGTTATTGCGGTTGGTGTAACAGTTGTAAAAGTTCAGGACACGTTTCTACTATTACAATGCCTTATGCCTGCAAACTATTACTTACAGAGCTCCAAGCCATGAATATAACTGCAAGATTAACGTTAACTCATTATTGTCAATAATATAAGTAAAAATCTTGTTGGTTTTATTTTAAGTAAAGTGTTATATTTTTACTTTTGTTTTCGCAAAAAATTAAATTCTAGTTTCATTAACTCTATCGAATATAACAGACAATTTCATTACTATCACGAGATTGTGGTGCGTTTTTACTAATTTGTTGAGGTGCTCTTACGAGCCAAACGTAGAGCAGCACAATTAATCCATATTCAGATAATGGATATGGTACCCAACTAGCTCAGTTTGTGGATTGGAGTTCTTAGTTAACAATTTACTAGGCAGTAAACGTCAAACTGGCGCCACCTGCTCGAAATTTTTACCGGAAAGTCATTAATATGGTCTAATAATTAAAATACTTAACTTTTAGGTTTAAATGGTGTATATTTATATAAGCTTATACATTTCGATAACACTTACAGTCATTGTCCTCAGTACTGATAATATCTTTAAGAATTGCTTAAGATGTTAGAACAAATTTATGAAATATGGAAAAGTGAAAACGCAAACAAGCCTGGTATTAATATAACAGTTTGATAAACGTATAAAGTCAAGTATGAAATACAATTTTAGTAAAGAATAATTAAATCCTTAATAAATTAAATGTTAAACTACCTTGAAGATGACAAATCAGAACACTCTCTAACGGTCAAAAAGACTAACAGTGTAAAATGACAATCAAAAAGTGCAAATTTAATAAGATTTAATCATATTATGATGATTGTGTTTTAGTCAAATCTAACAAAGAAATAGCTTTCTTAATAATTGTAGGTGTTATTTTACGGTGAAAACACAATGTAGTACGTATAATATAATTTTTAATTTTAACTACATATGTTAAATTATTATAGTGCTGTGATAACTCAACATGTATTATTAGTAAAGCATTTACTTCAAGTTATTATTAGTTGTTGTTATGAATGAATAAGTTCAAAAGTAAATAGCAAAGTACAGGTCATAGGTTCAAATCCTACTCGAGGTAAACTTTTTATTTATGTATTTAATAAAATTAATAATACTTTTAAAAGACTGAAGAAACAAGCTGATGACATAATAGGCCAATATCAATGTGAGTTTACGGCAGGAAAGTCGACAATAGATGCAATCCACTCTATTAAGCGAATCATTGAAAAAGCGCACGAATATCAACTGGATCTAGAAATTCTTTTCATAGACTTCAAACAAGCATTCGACTCTATCAGAAGAAGTAAATTACTGAAAGCACTGAAAGAACTAGGAGTATCTCCTAAATTAAGAAGGCTAATAAAGGTCACACTAGAAAAAACAACAGCAACAGTAAGGACACAAATGGGAAACAGAAGAATTTGAGATAAATCAAGGCGTAAAACAAGGCGACGCACTTTCAACGACACTTTTCAATTTAGCCCTAGAATATGCGCTGCGGAAAATAGACAAAAGAACAATAAAAACAAAAGGAAGTCAAATAATTGCATATGCCGATGACTTAGCGCGTTTTGCAAGAAACCGCAATATAATGGAGGAGACGCTAAAGGAGATAACAGCTGAGGGATCTGCAATAGGACTCAGAATAAACGAAAGCAAAACCAAAATAATGAGAATGGATAAACAACTAGCAGATTATTACACTCAAACAAAAATTGGAAATTTCAAGTTCGAAGAGGTGGACAAGTTTAAATACCTGAGAATCACTCTAACTAATAGTGGGAATAAGGGGATTGAAATCAATGAGAAGATAGCAGCAACTAACAGGGCTTTTTATGCCAATAAGAGAATGCTACAAAGTAAGCTACTGAGACAAAATACTAAAATGAAAATATATAAAACAATTATCAGACAGGTAATGTTGTACGCTGCGGAGGTAATGACAATGACAAAAAAACAAGAAGATGACTTGAGAATAATGGAGAAGAAAATATTAAATCTATATTAGGACCAGTAAAGGAGGGAAACAACGAGTACAGGCTGCGGATGAACCATGAATTGAATGAAGAAATAGGCGAAGATATAGTCAGGAAAATTAAGCAACAGAGGGCCAAATGGTTGGGGCACGTCTGGAGATCCGGACCCAGATCAATAACGTACACCATACTGGGCTGGAAGCCAGAAGGTGTAAGAAGGAGGGGGCGGCCAAGATCCACGTGGTGGCGGCCAAGATCCATGTGGTGGCAAGAAGTTAAAGAAGACCTCAGAGATATTGGAGTATACAAATGGCAGGAAAGTACAAAGGACCGGAAAATATGGCAGGAGATATGTAGGAAGATTTAAGGAACAAAATGGGAACTGATCTATCCCAAATTCAAGATCTAGAAAGCTCACTTAAGAGGGGCATAACCCCCCCCCCTTGGGGTGTCCAGCCACATATATATATATATATATATATATATATATATATATATATATATATATGAGGCGCTTATTTGCAAAACTTGCTAATCAACAAAAATACCGAAAATCACTTTTTGGCGCTAATCTAAATTTAAAGACGGATCGAATGGTAAAATCAGATTTCTACAAAACTGGCGCTTTAACACCAAACAATGCCTTTCAAGTCTAGAGTTATTTGCAAAACTGGTCGTTTGGTTTGACGTTTTATTTGCAAAACTTTCTCATTGCTTAGTAGCCAATAGCATGTGCTAATCTGTTCACGTGACTGTCCCCACGCAATAATCTGCTGCAAGTGTAGGTGCTACACATCTTATTAGCCTAAAATAACGGTATAAAGTTTAGTAAAGCACACGTGTTAGTCAAGTGGCAGTATTGAAATCTTATAACTAATTATTATGGAAGAAGTGGGTGAAAGTGCACCCGTTACACCTTCTCCTTTCGGAAAAGGACGAAAGAAAATTCGCCAACCTGAACAATATAAGAGACAATTACAAAAACGGGCAAGGTAAGTGTTGCTAAACTACCTTTAAGATTTAAAAAAGCTATTATCGTCATTAAAATTTAAATTTGCTTTAACTTTTCAAATTTCAAAAAATTGTTTCTACACCTTTGACAATTTTAAAATTATTACTAGTAACAAAGATAACTAAGTGTTATCGAAACGTTTAGTTTGTATAACAATTTTACAAATACACCATTCAAAACCCGAAAAGATAAATATTTTAATGGTAAAAGTTTACGTTTTCATATTATTAGCATCAGATTCTAATAAGCTAAATTTAAACCGGGTGACTTTAAGGTTACAACATAACTCTTACAGGCATATGGCAAATGCGCTGCCAAAGTATCCAACTTGTGGGCATGACGGACGTCCTGGATTTCCATATTTCTGTAGCACCTTATCAATGAGCCAGATTAAGGAGTTTCATGAGTATCTGTATCAATCAAAAGACAAGATAAAGCAAGATGCCATAATATTAGCTTGTTGTAACGGCACAAAACCAGCAAGAGGAAAGCGTATGCATGCTGCAGTCTCTATAAAATACCACATCCGTGTAAAGAATGAAGGTCAAATGAAAAGAGTATGTAGCAAAGCGTTTCTCGGTATTACAAACTTTGGTAAAGATCGCGTACAGAGGATTGTTAGAAATTTTGTTCTTAAAGGAGTGATGCCTGTAGAGCAAGGGGCGGAAACAGGGTAGGACCAAAAAATGATAAAAAAAGAATTTGCATTAAAAATTTTATTCAATCCATAAATTGCGTTGAGTCACATTACTGTAGAAGTAAATCGGGTGTTAGAGTTTACTTACCTTGTGACTTAAACTTTAAAAAGCTTTTTAATCAGTATCTCCAGAGGGTTCCCACTAATATGCATATAAAACTTAGTTATTTTCGAAAATATGTTAATGCCAATTACAACATCACGTTTGGATCACCGATGACTGACTGTTGTTCTTTTTGTTTAAGAACAAAGGAACAACTGAAAACGACAACCTCTGAAGAAGCAAGACGGCGATTGATTACAGAATTTCGTGTACATATTATGAAGACAATAGCTTTCTTTAGATTGCTGAAGCACCCAAAGTCTAATACGGCATCTTTTTTGTTTGTCAGAAAAATTTAGCGCTGCCCCGATTGCCTGATCAAGCAGCGTATTTTAGCCAACAGATCAATTATAATAACCTCACAGTTGTGTATGGATCATCAAACACTAAATTAACGCCCACAAATGTTTTTTCTTACGTTTGGACAGAAATCGAAAGCCCAAAAGATTCTAATGCAATAGCGTCGGCTGTTCGACATACATTAAACAATTGTAAATTTGATCCTTCTATCAAAAAAATATGTTTGTTCGCTGATGGCTGCGGGGGACAAAACAAAAATACAAGTATGATGACAATGCTGGCCTTTTGGCTTGGACGAGAATCACCTTAACATATTGAAATGCTAGAATTAACTTTTCCAATTGTGGGTCACTCGTTCATTCCTCCGGACAGAGTTTTTGGACTTATTGAAAAAGGTATCAGAAGAACACCAGTTATAATAGAAACTAGCCACTACAATAAATTGATTCAGAAGTATTCTACGGTTCGGCAGATTGGGGTCGATTGGAAAGTTTATGATTGGCGATCGGAATCAAAACGGGTAATAAAGCTTCCCGCATCGTGGCATTTTAAATTCAATCAGGCAAAACGTTTTAAATTTTACAAAAGAGGTAAAGGTGAACCAAATTACTTGGCTGACGTGGGAACACCTAAAGGTATCTGCAAGAAGAATTTTTCACCTTCCTCAATAACTCCTGTGGAGTTGCCTTTAGGAACTCAATTGAAGGGTGATAAAACAAGTATTAATGGTCTCTTGACTAAACATTATGGTAATGATTGGAGAACCCTTCCAGAACTGTATTTGTACAAGAATCACATTGGTCAGACAGATCCTGCTAAATCTACAGAGAAAAAGAGTAATGAACCATCAAATTCTGAACAATGCGAAAACACATGTGATGATTTTTTTGTTTAAACTACTTTGCCATCTTTTTTGTTTTTAAATTAATAATATGTTTCTATTGTTATATTTTTATGTGTATTTGTATTTTTGCTTGAACTATTAACACTAAAATTACCGCAGCGGTCATTTGACCGCTGCCGGTGATTGTTTTTATTATATTTTATTAGAATGTTTTGATAATTTATGTTCTGGGACTTTTTCTTATTCGGTTTGTACTTTGTTTTCACAAAATTCTAATTTAATAACTACAAGCGTTATTACATTTTACCTGGTTTTACCTACAATTACCAACAGCGGTCATTTGACCGCTTATCGTATTATAAATTTCCTAGTTGTAATTTAATGCATTTTTAATTTATAATTTGTACTTATCCCTTTTGAATATTAAAAATAACTTTCCCTTACTTACGCTTGTATAAATATCGCGTAGAAATAATATAAATATTGATAGGTATTTATATTTCTTGTTCAGTTTTTGATAATAATTCGTATAGTGAAGTTTATCAAGTTGCAGTTTGTCTCGAAATTGTAAACGCGCTCTTACGCATCAGCAATTATTACAAGGGGTTCAAAAAATAGAAGATTGTGAATCCGATGGTGAATATATAAGTTCTGAAGAAGCTAGTGAGAGTGAAGTGGAAATCGAAGATTTTGACTCAACTAGTGAAAGTGAGGACCCTGAGAGCATAGACATTTCCAGACAGCCGAAAAAAAGGAAAATAGAGGATACATCATATGTTTCTCGAAACGGTATCCAATGGACCGTATTGCCTATTGATACTGTAAATGTAAGGCGATGTAGGAAGCAAAATGTGCTACGAGAAAAAGGAGGGCCAACGGGTTATACAAAAAACAATATTCATGCAGGATTTGCTAATGCATGGCGGCTACACCTTGACGACACTATCCTGAAACATATAAAAATGTGCACTGAAATAGAGGCCCATCGTTAACTTTCTAACAACACTTGGAGCCCAACTTTGGAGGAATTAGATGCATTTATCGGTATTCTATATGCAAGAAGAGCCTACGGAGCGAATAAACTCCTATTATCTTCCTTATGGTCTGTTGAATGGGGCATAGAATTTTTCAAAGAAACTATGTCACGGAACCGGTTCCAAGAAATTTTAAAATTTTTAAGATTTGATGTTAGATCCACCAGATCGGAAAGATTGGAAACGGACAAATTTGCCTTTGTGTCGTTTGTGTGGAATCGCTTTGTAGAAAATTGTATTGCCTGTTATAAGCCCGGTCCAAATATAACAGTAGATGAGCAGCTTTTTCCGACTAAAGCTAGATGTAAGTTTATTCAGTATATGGGAAATAGCCAGATAAATTTGGAATTAAATTTTGGATTGCCGCTGACGTCGAGTCAAAGTATTGTTTGAACGGATTTCCTTATTTGGGTAAGGATAATTTAAAACCACCTACTGAATCTCTATCAGAAAATGTTGTGTTACGTTTGTTACAACCTTTTATGAATAAGGGACGAAATATCACGACCGACAATTTTTTTACGTCGATATCCCTAGCTAAAACACTAATGGCGAAGAAAACCAGTATTGTCGGGACAATTAGAAAATCCAGAGTCGAAATCCCACCTGCAGCAAGGAATCAAAAATCGGAGCTTTATTCGACATCGATTTTAGAAGCAGAAAAATGTTTACTTACGGTATATCAAGGTAAAAAAAATAAAAACGTGCTAGTTTTGAGTACGATGCACGAAAAAATAAATATATTAGAAAATTCAAAAAAGAAACTACCCGAAAGTATACATTTCTACAATAATACCAAATTTGGTGTGGATGTTTTGGACCAAATGGCTAAAAAATATTCCGTCAAAGCCAGCTCCAGAAGATGGCCATTGCAAGTATTCTACAATATATTAGACTTAGCTGCAATTAATGCATGGATTCTGCACAAGGAAACGTTCAAAACAAATAACATTAGCCGTCGAGATTTTATTTTAACTTTATCCCAAGAACATGCTGCTGGTATAAGAAAAATAAAAATTAATAATATTATTCCAGACAAATGTAATAAAGTTGTATTGCAAAACCGTCGACAATGTTACACAAGTAAATGCAGGAATAAAACAAACCAGCTCTGCAATAAGTGTAATAAGCCTATATGCAGAACTTGCAACAGAAATAAAATAATATTATGTGCAAATTGTAATTAATTATAATGGAATTGTATATGTATATATAGTATTAGTTTATATTGTTAGTTTTATATATTTTTTGTACACTTTCTGTAAAATATATTTTTTCTTTCGCTAATATCATTTTATTTTGTAAATATATAAATGTTAAGCAGAATTATGGAATAAAACTATTTAAAGTAACCATCGATTATTTGTCATACCTGTGAATTACAATTTAATGTTATTTGAATATATTTTGCAAGTAATCTTATGTTGTTCCCAGCGGTCATTTGACCGCTCGCGGTCGTTTCAGGTAGTAAATAATTTCGGTGATTCTAGTGTTAATGAATACAAATTGTACTTTGAATATAGGCGTTTTTTTTTCACCAAAAACCTTCATTTCATTTGCAATTTTAATTATTTTTTTAAAAGAAATGGTTGACTAATTAGGTTGACAATTGCCCAATTTCTTATCTGCAACTGCAAAACAATCTACACAAAAAAAATCGCATAAAAAACTCGTTCGGCTAATGAATAAAACGTTTTTTCCGTTTCCTGAAAAATTTGTTAAAAAGCAAATAGCAAGTTTTGCAAATAAGCGCCTCATATATAATAATTTTTAATTACATTTACTTCAAGGTTTAAGAAAAAACAGCAGAAAAACCTAGACATACCAAAAGCTAAAATCCATTGTGCCTTTTTTAAATTATAAGATGCTAAACCTATTTAAATGGAGATTTTCTTCTTGTCTATTGAAATTATTAAGATGTTTATACAGGGTGTCCCTAAATTGCATAGCCAAAAGGATAATGAAGATTACTTACGTGAAAATAAGCCGATTTAACTAAACTTGCATTAGTCCAAAAGTTGATAATAGCGAAGCTACAGGGTGGCAAAGTAGAAAAAATAAATCACATTTTCTTTCATATCTTTCGACTGCTTTGAGCTAATTTTATAAAATTTCTTATATGGGGATTTCTTGGGATCAGAAATTCAAATTTATCATCAATTTCGGTGTATTTCCTAGAGGGCGCTGTAAGCGACCATAAGGACATGTTTAAACCGCTACAACTTTTTGTGCTACACTGTAGGCGTTTTTATTATGGAATAATAGTTTTCCTTACCTTTTCTGCTTAAAAAAGGTATACCTTCTTGATATCGCTAAGAGCACCGTTTTCCGAGAAAAACGCTTCTAAAGCTCATGATGCATGCAAATTATCCAAAAGTACAATAATAACAAGAATAATTCATGAAGCCGATTTATTGAAAAAAGTAAAGAAGAATGAAGTTTTCAAGAACAATAATTATTGAAGAAAAAACAAAAACAATAATTAACAATATTGAAGAACAAAGTTAAACAATTAAATTGCATTATTATCAACCAAAAGCTAAATAAAAATTAAAAAAATAAAATGTTATGTAAATTTTGTTTTAACGAGCGCAAGTGATGGACTTTTCTGGAAGGTATTTAATTTGCTAATTCAACAAATGTTCAAAATTTGCACCATTTTCCTGCATGCACAAGTTAATTCTTTTTAAAAAATTACATTGTCATATTGGACTATTCTTGAATAAGGGCCACAAAAAAAATCACAGGGTGTCAAGTCAGGTAATCGAGCCGGCCAGTTCACAAGTGCGTCACCTCCTCTTTCAATCCAGCGCTGTGGATATACCTCATTTAAATGTTGTCTTATATTTAAAGTAAAATGAGGAGGTGCGCCATCATGCATAAACCAAAGGTCACGACGAAGGAGTAAGAGCAAATCTTCCAATAAAATAGGTAAATTTTGTATTAAAAAGTTCAAGTACCTATCTCCATTCAGCGGATTTGGCAGTACAAAGGGACCAATAATAAAAGTGTACAATTCCAGCCCAGATATTTACTTGAAATTGATGTTGATATTGAGATACTCTCGTTTCATGAGGGTTTTCAACAGCATAAACATGTTCATTATGAACATTGGAGATACCGCATCTAGTAAATGTAGCTCCGTTCGTGAACAAAATTATTTTACTAAAATTTGGATTTTCAATTCTTCTATGAATATTAAATCGACAAAAAGCTAAACGTTGATCAGGATCCATGGCCAATATGTCTTGAACTTTTCAAATATGAAAGGGGTGCAATAATTGTTCTTGAAAAACTCTTATGAACTGATGATTTCGAAATTCCCAATTGCAATCCTACACGTGGTGTTCTGGTCTTTGGATTTAATTCAACAGCGTCGAAAATCTCTTCTTCTATTTCCACCGCCTTTATGGTTTGTCTGCAACCAGAATTTACACGGCTTGGTTGAAACTTGCCCTTTTAAATTTTTAAACTTTTGACAGTTCGCAGGCCGCAAATGTCATTTAACAGCTGCATCGGTCGGAATTTATCGTTCGAGGGGGTTCTTTGTGAAGTGTAGGTATCCACTAAGAAAGGGTTTTTCGAAATTCGACCCCTAAGATGGTGAAAAGGGAGGGTTGAATTTTTTTGTGAAATTTTTTATTCTATGGGTCGATTGACTTGAAAATTGGTAAACATACTCTTCAATTAAAATTATGAGACACAAAATTTTAATCCCCCCCCCCCATTCTGAGATCGCAGCAACGCGCGACGGGTATGGCTAGTTACTTATAATCTTGAGTGGTTGATGACATATATACTTACTTAAAACCAACTGATGTTTTTTACTATTAAGAAGTGGGCGTACTTAATGATCGTACGTATTTAATGTTGGTTCTAAAATTAACGTTACGGGTGTACTTCATAATCAATGGCGCCGCAGCCAATCAGATGATGCGGAAGCTTCATATTATTTAACGACATACTAAACGTTCTCATTGTTTCTGGCATTAGTAAATGATTTACTTTTGATCCTTTCAAGTCTCAATTATGACCAATGGTAAAACAACTGGGAAATTTATGAAAGTATGTAGACATATCAGTTACACCAAAAAACATCGAGATATTTTCATCTACATATGCCATAATACGAGAAACAGTAAATTGGTAGAAACTCACGAAGTGTATTCAAATACATAATCGGGAAAGAATCAGTTAAAAAGTAAGCAGGTTAAAAGAAAAAGGTAACTTCCCGGCACACAAGAAAAACCTTTGGTAGAGTAAAAGTGAGCAGTAAAATAAATAAACAAGGAATTTGTCACTAAAGAGGTTGGTGTCAAATCAATTGCCGAAAAGAATTAAAGTTTATAAGAGTATTCAGACCCGGATCAAGGTATGTATGATCAAAATTATCATAAATATTTTGTTGGTTTTATTTTAAGTAAAATTTTACATTTTGCACTATGTATATGAGTTACTTTTATGTTTTGGTAAAAATATAAACCCTTCAGGAACTTTTCCTAATAACATTTCACTTATTTTAATCCAATCTGACGCAGCAGATGATGCCATTAAAGTTTCTAAATCATCTCGACCTTGAAAACGTGGTGGTCTTTCATTAATTTTTTGGGGCGGCTGTTCTAATAACGCAACAGGTATATACCTATATAAAAATGATAACCATTCTAACAGAAATCGTCTCGTATTTTCCACCCCTCTTGTATCTGAACCCCAATGTTCTAAACCATAGTTAACATATTTTTTTATGATATCGAATCGTTCAGAACTTGAAATATCCCATAATTTTTGCTCCTTTATTTCCGTAAAAATCCAAGGTTTTATAAGAGCACCCCTTCCTATCATAACTCCAGTTAATTCAGGACACTCTTCCATAATTCTCTTATAATCGTCATAACTCAAAATGTCTCCATTGCCAACAACTGGTAATGGCGAAGCATTTTGTGCACAAAGTCTAATGTACTTCCAGTCGGCTAACTTTGTATATCGTTGTTCTCGTGATCTCCCATGAATTGTTACCATACTAGCACCCCATTCACCAAACTTCGGTATCTACAAAAATTCAAAAATTTAAAATGAGAACCTATTATATATTATACATATTTACCAAATCATGTGCAATGTTCTCTGTAGTATACACACCTGTACGTGTTTTCACAGTCAACGGTATATCGAGAACTTGGCTTACAGAACGTATACAAGCTTCAAGAACTCGTGGCCTCCGTAATAAACCACAACCACCCCCTTCTCTATACACTAACTCAATTGGGCAGCCCAGATTTAAATCAATAAAGTCAATATTAGTTTCTTTTTCCAACATCTGACCACATTTGGTTAACAAATGAGGGTTGTTGGCACAGAGCTGAACACCAAATACTTTCTCAGTATGATGTCGCTTAACCAACGCCCATTCTTGTGGTAAACCTTGTAATAGAGAAGAACACATTGCCATCTCACCACAGGTAATATCGGCTCCATATTCTTTGCAAATACGCCTAAATGGTAAGTTTCCTACCGTTGTTAAAGGACTTAGTAGAAGTTTATTTTTCCAGTCAAGAGTGCGTTTTTCTCTTTTAAGAGTTTTTATTATATCTTCATCTGTAATTGGTCCCGAATTTGTATTCTTTTTCTAAAATAAATAAAAGATCGTTAGACCAACAAAATTATTTCAAGAATGTATAACAAGACAGATTTAATAAAAAATGAAATATTTCAACTACTGAAATTCAAGATATTGGTGAGTTGGGAAACGTCATGTAAAGGTACAGTTATGTTACGTGCACAAAGAGATCGCTGTTCCAAAAGTAAGAGGGTTTCTTCCTTAGAAAATAAAAATTTTGACGTGATTTGGTTTAAACATTCTGGTCCTAATTTTGTGAAATTCTACTGTTGCATTTATAGGACACCTAATGACAGGAACTTTCAAGACTTCTTCGATTACCTTAGTATGAAAGTTGACTATCTCCTGTCTCAGTTTCCATCTTGCGATATCTCAATTGTAGGCGATTTCAATGTTCATAACTCTAATTGGCTTCAGTTTTCATCTACTACAAATCCCGCTGGTCATAGTTCAGAAACATTTGCTATTTCATGTGATCTCACACAAATGATTTCTGAACCCACAAGAATCCCTGATAACCCTAACCATACTCCACATCTTCTAGATCTCTTTCTTACACCAAACCCTCTTGTTTATAAAACTTCCGTTCTTTCGCCTTTAGGCCTTTCCGACCATTATCTAATAAAAATCATTTCTACTGTACCTAATTCCACTGTTGTTCGCAAAACCGATAGAACTTTATGGTGTTTTAAGTCAGCTCGATGGAGTGATTTACGGGATTTCTTTGCGACCTTTCCATGGAGTGAATATTGTTTTAAGTCGTCCTCTTCTTCGGACATCGCTCTTTCAGTATCTGAAGTCATCCTCATGGGAATGGAGTTATACATTCCCAAAAAACAGTACCGTATAGGTCATTCACGTTCCCAACCCTGGTTCAATAAGGCTTGTGCTGATGCAATATCTTTAAAAATAAATATTACATTAAATGGAAATCTAATAAATCGGTCGACAGTCATCTAGAATACGTTGGTGCTAGAAATATCTGCAAAAGTGTCATCACTAAAACTAAAAAGTTGTTCGAACAACGAAAATACAATGAATTAGCTGCATCTCCTTTAGGCAGTCGTAAATTTTGGTCTGTAGCTAAAGCCATTAGTATAAACTTCTAATCTTCATCCCCCCCCCCTGACGTCTATTGACGGATCGGTAGTTGCTGATTCTGTAGACAAAACCAATGTTTTTGTGGATTTGTTTGCATCAAACTCGTGTCTCAGTGATTCTGGAAAAGATGTGCCCCTAGTCAACTCTTCTTCATACGCTATGAAACCAATTCATTTTCGGTACAAGCTCTTGGAATCGATCATTAGTACGCTTGATCTCAATAAGGCGACTGGCCCAGACGGTATCCCAGCTATTGTCTTAAAGAAATGTTCCCCCGAACTAGTACTAGTCCTATCTAAGCTCTATACGATCTCTATGTCTTCTGGGGAATTCCCTTCATCGTGGAAGTTAGCAAATGTTCAACCTACTCCCAAAAAAAGGCGATAAGACCGATCCCTCAAACTACCGACCCATTGCCATCACTTCCATTTTGTCTAAAATCATGGAAAAACCATCAATCAGCAATTGCTCACGTTCAACAGGCGATCTTCTTTCATATGTAGCCTAAGTTTGGAACAATACAGTAGAGCAGTCCGGTGAAACAGTTGTAGTCGCTTTAGATATCTCAAAGGCATATGACCAAGTTTGGCATAAGTGTTTGCTTACCAAACTCACCTCGTTTGGGTTAAATGATACGCTCATCAACTGGGTTTTTAGTTTCCTTGGTAAAAGACGAATACGCGTCGTAGTTGATGGATTTTTTTCAAAAGAAGTTACCATTAACGCGGGCGTACCACAAGGATCCGTTATAGGGCCTACACTTTTTCTGCTGTACATAAATGACTTTATTTCTTCAACAACTAACCCCATCCATTGCTTTGCTGACGATAACACTCTTCAGTGTAGTTCATCTTAGTCTACTCATAGTGATAATCCACCTTCTATGTCAAATCAAAATATTAAAGCTGAAATGGCAAATTCAATCAACAAAGACATTCAACGTATTCTCGAATGGGGAAGCAATAATCTAGTTAAATTTAATGCTAACAAAACTCAGTGTTGCCTTATATCCGCCAAAAAAAGATCGATCATTTCCTGTTGTAAGTATGAATGGCTCAGTTCTTAAGTTTTCAAACTCTATTACTCTGTTGGGTATGACTGTATCTTCAAATCTCTCATGAGTTGACCATCTTCTGTCAGCTACCAAAACAGCTGCTCGTAAAATAGGCTTTTTGTACAGATCTAAGCAGTACTTTACCTCTCGACAACTCCTTCTGCTGTATAAGGTCCAAATTCGGCCTCATCTGGAATATAATTCTCATCTCTGGGTTAGTGCTCCCCAATACGCTCTCGATATCGTTGACCGTATTCAAAAGAGAGCGATTAGGCTTATAAATGACCCGTCCTTAACTTCTCACATACAGTCCCTTGAGCATAAAAGGATGGTTTCAGTTCTTTCTTTGTATTATTGTTATTACAACGGCTATTGTGCTGCTGAATTATATTCTTTGATACCATCTCGGGCTATCGTTGCGATTAACACTCGGTTCGCTCATTCACATCATCAGTATGCAGTACAAATCTCCACTTGTCGTACCAAACGGGCGCAATCCACATTTTTCTACACGGCTTCTAAACTCTGGAATGATCTCCCTAGTTCCTGTTTTCCTCTCACTTATGATATGAGAAAATTTAAGGTAGCTGTTCATAGGCATCTATTGGCAATTGATTATCCCTCTATCCATCTTCCTAAGTGTTCCTGAGTGCTTTAGCTTGTTCAGGTCCACAATCATAAAAAAAAAGTGGTGTATGTATGTATGTCCAGGAATAGAATAGGCCCGATTAGGAATTAATATCCTAATCCGCAGATCGGTTTAATTCTTGAAATAAATGAATACCCCAAACCTTTAAATCTATATAAAATATAAGTAACTAAATCTCTATAAAGTCCCACTAATGTAGCAAGATAATTTTATCCTAAGTTTGGACAGCTACAATATAGTGAACAAACCGAGAATTCTTATCAGTACACACTGATTTACCCAATCGTTGTAATAGTCCCACACTCACCTTTCTTTCTAGTGCTACCCCTAAAATACAAAAAAAAACAATAAATCAAAAACTTTACAGTACTAGGAACAAAAACGTTATGCACTTTTCGACATCCAGAGTTGGCCCTATAAATTAAAAAATAAAATAAATCAAATAAATAATAACATCGGAGTTTTAGGAAGAGCTTCCTTAAAACTGGCGTATCATTTTTTATTCAACCGAATAGCAACCTAAACCCGATATAAATAACCAAAATGTTTCAGTCAGATGTATACCATTGCGTTTTTCTTAAGCAAAAAAAAATTTAATTCCATTAACAGTAATGACAAAAAGTGAAGCATACGTTTTCCAAACAGCAACCAAGAATTGGTAGTCTACTACTTTCTTTTTTTTAATGATTGTGGACCTGAACAGGCTAAATTAGGCCTATCGTGCTAAAGAACTCAGGTACACCTAGGAGGATGGATAGAGGGATAATGAATTGCCAATAGATGCCTATGAACAGCTACCTTAAATTTTCTTATATCATAAGTGAGAGGAAAACAGGAACTACGGAGATCATTCCAGAGTTTAGAAGCCGTGTAGAAAAATGTGGATTGCGCCCGTTTGGTACGACAAGTGGCGATTTGTACTGCATACTGATGATGTGAATGAGCGAACCGCAAAGATAGCCCGAGATGGTATCAAAGAATAATATTCAGCAGCACAATAGCCGTTGTAATAACGATAATACAAAGAAAGAATTGAAACCATCCTTCTATGCTCAAGGTACTGTATGTGAGAAGTTAAGGACGTGTCATTTATAAGCCTAATCGCTCTCTTTTGAATACGATCAACGATATCGAGAGCGTATTGGGGAGCACTAACCTAGAGGTGAGAATTATATTCCAGATGAGGCCGAATTTGGGCCTTATATAGCAGAAGGAGTTGTCGAGAGGTAAAGTACTGCTTAGATCTGTACAAAAAGCCTATTTTACGAGCAGCTGTTTTGGTAGCTGACAGAAGATGGTCAACCCATGAGAGATTTGAAAATACAGTCATACCCAACAGAGTAATAGAGTTTGAAAACTTAAGAACTGAGCCATTCATACTTACAACAGGAAATGGTCTATCTTTTTTGGCGGACATAAGGCAACACTGAGTTTTGTTAGCATTAAATTTAACTAGATTATTGCTTCCCCATTCGAGAATACGTTGAATGTCTTTGTTGATTGAATTTGCCATTTCAGCTTTAATTTCTTGATTTGAATAGAAGGTGGATTATCACTATGAGTAGACTGAGATTAACTACAGTGAAGAGTGCTATCGTCAGCAAACTATAAATAAAGATTAGAAGCATAAACTAACGCCTTTACAATTACCCAGTAAAATTATAAGCAAATATGGAGCTGAAAGCCGCAATAGTTTAATTTTCAAAATTAATAGCTTCCTTATTTTGATAACGTTTGTTAACACGTACAGTTAGAGCTTAAATAGTTATAACTAGTAAGTGAGACACATAGGACATGCAGTAAACATTTAACTCATTAAGTAACTATGAAATTGTGATAAATATCACTCTACATAAAGCATTTCAGTTTATAAAAGCACAAATGTTAAAATATAACGTGAAAAACTCTGTAAAATAACCGTCGAATTACGAAAGTGCAAAGTTCAGAACTTAAACAGATGTTAACTTCAAAGCAGTAGGTATAAAGATTAAACAGCTATTTAAAATAGACTTCAATTTGAAAATGGAAAGTTATTGCACATAAAAATAGCATAATATTGAAGCTAGATTGGCAACTGTAAACAAACGAGCACCTACATAAGTATGAATTGATCAATTATTACTAAATATTAATTAAGCATTTACGATTACGGGTACATAACCTCGTTAGATCTAACACCATCCAATGTCCCAACTATTTAGTTGCCCTCACGATTAGAAAAACAGTCCTATACTTGTGACTGTAATTCATCTATATAGCGAGGGCTCCCTCATGACTTAATAACAATAAAAAGAAACTCACCAGGATGTTGTAGGTATATATTGACTTAACCGAGTGTCTTACTAGACCTAAACCTGTTTGCTTTTAGTCAGAGAATGAGCCGATGTGGAGTAACTGCCGGAGTTATCTTCGAGCTGGCTGTCGAAGACCATTGCTTAAATATCCCATAATTAGGAAGAAGCGCTAAGCAGGTATAATTGAAGGATCCGTTACAGCAGTATCCCGAAGAAACGAAGAAAGACGACACCAAATCCCAAAAGAAAAACCTAAAGAACCAAATGTTTTAGATACGAGCTGAATGTTAAATTGTAGAAAGTGTATTTAATTGAATAATCATTAAAAAAAAAGGTGAATTGGCGTTAAAAGAAAATTATTTATTCACCTCCTGTCAGGACGAGAACATGTGTAGCTATTAAAAAACCTTTTAAATCCGTAATAAAACGAAAGTAAAGTGTTTAGTCGTCAGTAGAAATTTTGAGAAGTAAAACCAGCATACCGCTGTATTGTAATTTCACACTTGTAGAAAATTACAAACAGAAAATTTCTCAAAATGTCTGATTTCTTAAAGCCTGGATTATTACGCTGACAGATTTCTCGTACGTACCCAAAGTAAATCGTGTTGCCTATCAACGGGCATAAGAAATTCTCAAATTCGAAAGAAAATAGAGATGTTAAATTAACACGTTACAGTTAAACTAATACTGAGACTAGGAAAATTAGTCTGTACTTCTCGTACTCTGTCTTGTTTCCATTTCTATATAGAAATACGTTTGTTTTGAAGTCTGCTGATATCTATTCTCCTTCCATACCCTTTTGAATAGAAACCAAACTTCTACATTTCTCTGGCCAAAGACATTTCTAGTGATAATGCGTTTTTTGAATTTTGTAGTGTTTTTATTACTTTCTTATTGTATCTTCATATGAGTGTAACCCTACTGTTTTTTTGCTCTGCTATATATTATTTTTACTATTTTTTTCCTTATATGTTTCCTCAATCATTTCGCCACACTTCTTATGTTTCTTCTATAAACATATTTCTTCTGCTCTGTGCCGCTTTAGATAGTTTTCTTTGTTTCCTATTGTTCTACATTTAGTTCGTGCTATTTTTCGATCCTCGGTACCCCTTATTAAGACCGTCAGGGTTTGAACAATTTTGATTTGTTGTTAAGTTTTGCTGTGTGTTATACTTTCCTAGTTGTGTTGTGCTATTTTATAAGTGGTCAAACACCAATTTGGATATCTTTCGTAATGATGTATTTTTATTTCATTTTCTCTTTGCTCTATATTTTCGTTTTTACTTTTTCGTTCTTTGGTGTACTTAGTCCACTTTGTTCATATTCTTTACATTCTCTTGCTTCAACGTCTATCGTTTTATGTCTCTATTATCAACGTATCATATTTCAATATGCTCTCTTTCTGTGTTTCTTTGCGGCCGAGTTTCCCCTTACATTATGTTGTACTTGTATTATCGGCCCATTGGCCGAACTACTCCCCCCCCCCCACACCCATACATTCCATTGCTTTCGTTCTACGAAAAAGAATAGTTAATAGTTCTAAAAAAGCTGCAAACGTTTTTTTTTCTACAGCTGGCCTTTTGCATATCAAATACATAAATGTTAAGCGATAAAGTGTAGGAAAGTTTAAGCAATTCAATAAGTGGTGGTTAATATAAATCCGTGAAACGGTTTGAGTAATTTTCTTTTCTGTTACTCCTCGTGGGTAGTTTTCTTGATATGCAAATATCCATATTTCATAATTTTTTTATGTTTATGCAAACGTAAGAAGGTAGAGAGAAATTTTTTGTTTCAGAAGTAAGAACCATACCAAAGTTTATTTTTCTGTTACGGAACACCCTGTGTATTTTGTCAATGTTGGATTCTAGGACATAAAAAGTCATTTATTATAAGGGTGTAGTATATCTAAAGGCTCTAGTTTTTGAGATATTTTAAAGATGACTATGTAGGGTATAATAAAAAAATTACAAGCATTATTCTGTACATTACTGTTCGAAATTAAATCTTGATGTTGAGTCTTCAACCTAAGGAATACATTTTACTAAAATATGTACATGTTCCGTTAAATGTATACAGAGGTGTCAAATATCACTGATTTATTTTTAAGAAAAACTTCGTTATTTTAAATGAAGCACCCTGTATTTTTTAAACTAAATCGACGCAGATTTAGATGCTCTTTCAAATCGTATTACAGTTTCCTACACCTATCTGGCTTAGATTTAGAATAAACTAGGTGAATGCTAGTGCATTACAGGACTTTCTTGCAAAATACTAAAAAATATATGAGGTATTTTTATATCTTTGAAATATCCAGCTTTTTTAAAAATATTTAATAAAAACCAAAAAGTGGCCCTAATAAACCCCTCCTCTCCGAGACATCCAAATATCATGGTCGATCTTAACGAAACTCGGCAAAAAGTTGTAAAATGAGCTAATAAGTCGATTTAGCGAGAGTGAAAAAAAAGTTGATTGCACAACCTCCTATACCTACATATGTATACAGGATGTCCCAAATAGAGTAGGATCTTTCTTATTATTAAAGATAAAGATTTGGTTAAATAGACAATATTGTGCCATTTTTTGGACCGAGTTCGATTCCGTTGAGGAACATTTCAATTTCCAAACAGTTTCGAAATTATTTAAAAAAAAACAAAAATCGCCGATTTCTAAAAACTCAAATATCTCCGTAATTATAAAAGATATGAAAAAAAGCTTCAAATCAAAGTTACTTACTTAGATGAGGCACACTTGAAAATTATGTCAAAATAAAATTCAAGATGGCGGTTTCTAAGATATTAATAGCAACTTTCTTATTTTAAATGGACGCCATATTGGATTTTTACACAATTAAATGGGATTTTTTTTCTCTTTTCAAAGATGTATAACAACCTATGTACGAATAACAACTTATGGGAAATATTAATTGTTTTCATTTTAAATCAAGTAGCCATGATTAACAATAAAACAAAATTTATTATAATACGACTAACTGTCAAACTGTATTAGTTTATTGATTGTGTAAATAATTAGTATTGTTGTGCTGTATTATTAAGTGATCAATTTATAATACAATATGTTTTGTACATATATATAGTTCTACAAAAACTCTTCTTGCTGCTCAAGAATATATAACAAATTTTCCAGAGCGTAGGCAACCGAACATGAAAATATTTGCAAGATTAGATTCAAATATGCAGCATTATGGATGTTTTAAAAAGCCCAATAGAAACATAAACGTGGTTACTGAAGATGAGGAATTAACTTTAGCTTGTGTGCAAGTAAATCCGAATATTTTAACTCGAGAAATTGAAGCTCAAGTTAATGTGTCTAAAACTAAATCATCGAGAATTTAAAAAAAACACAATTTCCGCGCATGTAAATTACACATTGCGCAGACTTTGCGACCAAATGATAATATCCGTAGAACAGTATTTTGTAGATGATTTTTAAATAAAATTGCAGAAAATGGTAATTTTATAAATCAAGTTTTATGGACTGACGAATCCTACTTCTCCAATTGTGGATTATTTAATCGCCATAATGAGCAGCATTGGTCACAGGAAAATCCACACATAATAGTTCCACGACGCAACCAGGTTCGTTTTGGCTTTAATGTTTTTTGTGGCATATTGGGAAATCGTTTAGTTGGTCCTATAATTTTTTTCATTGAACCTTACCAGCGCAGCGTTACATGGAAATTCTGCAAAAACATATCTTGAAGATTTATTAGATGATCTACCTTTGGCACAAAATGTTCAAATATGGTATCAGCAGAATAGCGCTCCCGCACATAATACTGGCAACGTTATCCGATATTTAAATGACCGTTTTGATAATAGAGTAATTACCACCAATACATCTAATCAGTGGCCAGTAAGATCCGCAGATTTAACGCCTCTAGACTTTTATTTATGGAGCACTATAAAAAAAAAGTGTTTGGTAGTAATTTCCATTACAATAATGCAAAAGAACTACGTGAAGGAGTGGTGGCGGCCTTTAATGGTGTTCATCGAAATACATTGCGAACAGTTACTAACAGTGTTGTAAAACGGTATCGAAACGACCAGCACTTTAAACTTTTATTGTAATGTATTATGGTTTTAGCATTTACTAATATCACGGTGTATCGTTGTGTTTAATTTGTTTAATAAATAATTTTTATTTGCAAATTGTTAATCATGACTACTTGATTTAAAATGAATAATATTTCCCATAATTTTTTATTCGTACATAGGTTGCTATACATCGTTGAAAAGAGAAAAAAATTCCCATTTAATTTTGTAAAAATCTAATATGGCGCCCATTTTAAATTAAGAAAGTTGCTACAGTTCAACCAAGCAAACAAAAGCCCTGAGAGGGCGTACCTGAGGGAGCTGTTTTTCAACAGGTACATTCCATACAAAAAGTATTAAGGTGGCAAATTTAAATCAAATGTATGGATTGCTTATTCAAAATTCTGTGAACAAATTTATTTATTTTATGTTAGGTTTCAAAATAGTCCTAATGCCATATTTAATTAGGATTTTTTCAATTCTACCTGTAACATTAGCTATAAAAGAAGAAAAGCAGTACCAACATTAAGAACTGGTTTTTCTTTAAGGTTAAGTCTAGAAGGTGTAATAACATTATTAATATCTGTAAATGAATATCCATTATCTTGTAAGGATTTTGTTAAATATATATATATATATATATATATATATATATATATATATATATATATATATATATATATATATATACGATAATAATAATTAACTTGAACTAATATTTATAATACCAATATTATGCCTAACTAGCTTAACAGTCGCATGTAAAGACTCTTCAAAGGGGATAGGGTTCAAATTTAGAAGACACTTTAAAACTATATGATAAAGTAAATTATTAGTTTGTCGATTTATTTTATGATTTTGAATATTTATAATTATAAGTAATGTAATTAATTCACATCGAGTTGTCGCCCATTTATATTTTATAATATCCAATTTGTTCAAAGAAATAGAATTGTAATTTTTAAATTGCATCGATATATGTGCAACTCCCTGTACATAAAAAAAATCTTCAAATGTATATCTGAGCATGCGCTATGAATACGCATTCATATGACCTTTCATTGAAAGCAAAAAGAAAATACGCCATATACATGTAAGTACAAATATGTTTGAATTTAGTAAATATTATAATAACCATTTAATTTTAGCTCAATTAATGTTCCCTTTGGACATGCATACAAGTTGTCGCACATCATGTTTATTACAAAATATGGACATCATTAACACACCAATGAAAATATCAATGTCAACAATAACATACATAAAGTTATTACACTCACATGAAAATGGCCTCTTTATCTTCTTCACGCTGATGTAGTTGACCGTAGAAAACAGCTCCTTCGAAATCCAAATCTGCTTCTTTGACATCCAAATTTGCTTCTCTCTTAATGCTTATACGTTTAAGTATGTTTCACTAATATTTTTCATATCGATCATTTTTCATTTTCAGGATCATCACACTTTATTACTTTTATTTCAAAATAATTTTTGAAATGCATCAGTAGTTTTTTAAATTAAACACGTTTCCAATAATTAAAATATATAATAATAGAAACACGGAGAAAACACAATTAACAAAATCCATATCAAACGTAAACAAACTTAAAAACAATGTCGAATCTCCGGAAATATTTTCACTCGCTGTCGATAACAACCGAATTTTATTTTAAAGGTAAACTAACCTTAATTTAATAATTACCGACAAATGAATATCACTTGTTTTTAAAAACACTGCCGATACTAAAAGCGCACTTTACTTTTGTTGAAAGTGACGTTATTTTGTTTAAAATATTTACGAAAAAAAAATTGGCAACATCTTGCTTAGCAAGTTGTTGGAACAGAGAAAAACTGAGAGAGCTACTAATCCTTCAGCACTTCTATTTATATGCAAATCATTAGAAACCAAATTTGTCAATTGTTATCAACAACTATTTCAAATTTTTCCTCAATTCTGATTGGCTAATGCTTTTCTTAAATTACAATTTAATTTCAAAAGCTCATAACTTTTGAACCCCCAAATCTATCTTAAAACTAACACATTTTTGGAATCTACATAATTTTTCCTATAAAATAAATCCAAACACGACCTCCTTACTCAACTTATTAAACATGTTGATTTTTACATTTATTTTATACTACTTTTATGCACTTTTCAGGCCTGGAATTGATTTCCACATGAATATGGGATGCTACTACATATAAATACACATCCTTTAAGTGCCTACGGCCAATTTGAAAGGAAAATTATCTGAAATTTTCATACACCCTAAAAACTAAATTTGGTAAAATAGTCACTAATATAGTGAATTGTGACTTGAAATTGAGGCTACTTTACTATTTTTACCTCTTATAATTTATTTTGACCAATTTGTCCCAATCTATAACAAATTTTACATAATTTTTATGCGAGGAAATAACATAACCTCAAATCAATACAATAATTTTTAAATGTATAATTTTACACTCTTAAGCACTTTTAAATGTTTGTGAAAGTGTATATTCTTAATGTTTATGTCTTTTTTTAATTTATTCTCACACTTTTGGAAGTTTGTAAGTTCTTCTAAGACTTGTATATAATTGTTGCATATCACTAATTTAATGTCTGTAAATGTTAATTAATCACAATTATTCCAGAACTGCTGGCTTATTTAAGTTTTATTGTTAATAACCAATGTATTTATTCTGTTTTTATTTAATTTTAGCACTTATATTTCGTTTTTCGCACTAACACGAACGTTTTCATAAATCTTGGCTGCGTACACTGTAATTGTGACATTGATATATGCCTAATACTAGTTTTAACATCACGTTTGTTATCTACAGCCTGTACTTCATATCTTGAGGGAACATTATGCTTAAATAAACCTACTAACTAATAATGAAATTGATTTAATGCATTACGATAACTAACATACCTTATACTTACGTGTAATATGTTGTCGATTGTAATTATTTTAACATTTTATTATGAATTATTTAAATTTATATCCATCTCAATGTTAATCAATCGTTCCTACCTAATATTATATATATCGAAATGTACCATATGTACAAATTAATGAAATTACTTGCTATGTGAATTACATAGCTATCCTAATGTAATTTATAATAATCTCAATATATATATATATATATATATATATATATATATATATATATATATATATATATATATATATATATACAGTTCAACCAAGCAAACAAAAGCCCTGAGAGGGCGTACCTGAGGGAGCTGTTTTTCAACAGGTACATTCCATACAAAAAGTATTAAGGTGGCAAATTTATATCAAATGTATGGATTGCTTATTCAAAATTCTGTGAACAAATTTATTTATTTTATGTTAGGTACATCAAATGTTATTGAATTAATTACCAAAAACTTTAAAATATTTATTGTTTAAGTACAAATAAGATGGTTTTGAAGTTATAACATTTTCTACAAATAATTTACACAATTTGTAGTTTTGTAAACATTTGTAAAATACTTGAAAAACATCATTCTGATCACATTTGAATATAAAGTGACTAATAAATTACAATGATTTTTCTACAGAACTTTTTTCCTCTTGATCTGATTAACTTGTATTTACTTGAAATAACAACCTTTCTACAGTTTCATCATAAGTGTAAATAATATAATAGCATTTAAAATATTCACATAAATAAAGTGTAATGTTATTCACAATAGAAACAAAACACATATGCATAATTAAAATTTAAAATAATGTCCAAGATTTTATGGAAAAATAAGCACATATCGTTTATTATTATTGATTTATAACTTGTAACTACAACATTAAAAATTCGAAATATTGAAAATCAACATGATTTGATATTTTAAAACTTATCATGCTCATTTAATTTAAGTGCAGCTGCGTATTTCAAAATCGTACACTACTCTAAATATTGAAAAATCGATGTAAATCGATATTTAAAAAAAGCATGCTTACTGTTTTAAGGTTATGAACTCTATAATCGTTTTATTATTTAAAGCTTTATACTAAAAGATACATGTGCACAATACACACCGTTTCTCTCACAAATCAGTAAAAAGAGCCTTGAAAAAGGCTTTTTATAAAGACTAATCGACAATAAATACTCAAGAAACACGAAAATAACCTGCCAATGCAAAATGCGTATGACAAATGTCAATTGTTTGCGTTTGGGAATATACGGTCGGAGACTTCTTAATGGTAATTGGACGTACGTTTTACCGCTATAAATGTTTAAATTTAGTTCACATATTTTCCGGGGTTTTTGTTTGCTTGGTAGAGCTGTATTAATATCTTGGAAACCGCCATCTTGAATTTTATTTTGACATCATTTTTAAGTGTCATAACTTTTATAATTACGGAGATATTTGAGTTTTTAGAAATCGGCGATTTTTGTTTTTTTTTTTAATGACTTCAAAACTGTTTGGAAATTGAAATGTTTCTCAACGGGAAATGGCACCATACTGCCCATTTAACCAAATCTCTATCTTTAATAATAAGAAAGATACCCATACTATCCTACTCTATTTGGGACACCCTTTATGTAGATTAAAAATTAAAAATAGATATCTCGCTTATCTTTCAAGATAACTATGGACTGTTTTATATCATTTTAAAGCAAATTACGCTACCTTTCAGATAAATTACGTGTATGTTATGCCAACAATACGAGGAATATTTTCAATTTCTGGAAAAAACGGAAGTAGTATTTTCATCAGGATAATATTTCATTAGCGCAAATGAACAAAGTTTATTTCCAAAATCCCAAGTTTGTAACCTAAATAGTTAGAAAGTTAAAACAATATCAATATTGAATATTTGAAAATTCATATCTTCTATACTAGTAGCTTTAGAAGAAGCAGGTTAGTTGCATTCATAATAGTGGCTGGTTGCCTAGAAAATATAAAAAAACAAAAAAAATGCTTAGAGATAATTTCGAATAAATCAATTACGAATAATTGCTTAAGTTTGACCCATTAAATCTAGGAGAAATGTATACAATAATTTATTACGTAAGGAAATCTCTTTAAAGAACCTTTATTTAACTACGAGTATCTATTTCCAATTCTTTTATATCTTGAAAGGTACTGGATATATGTATTTCTACAAAAAAATGTATATGACTATAACTGCGTCATATTCAATTCTGAAAGTTTAAAAAAATTGTATTTCATGCGAGTTATTGATAACCTGAATTTGTAAAAAACTTTTGAGTTGTGTTAAAAATATACCACAACTTAGGCAACTTCGTTGATTTTTGTGTCATGTATATTGCATACCTTAGTGGCTGAAAAAGAATACGTTTACATATTTTAAAGTGGGGTAGTACGCGCATTTCGTCTTGCACATTGAGTTCATGCGCAGACATTTATGTTTGGGGGAGTCGTTGTTACGACATGAAACCAAGAAGCATCCATTTTGTTCTTGAGTATTTTTATTAAAAAAGTGTCGTTAAATTAAAGGTAAGAGTAATTACACCTATTTTTCTTTGTCTATTATATTTATCCTTTTTAGGATACTTTTATTTTTACTTTTATTACGTTACATTTTCCTATTACGTAATTTCATTGTATTATTAAGTTTCAATTTAACGAGGATGACGCAATAGAAGTTGTTGCTATGCTGAATATTATAAATAAATGGTACATTAACCCATTTAAATCTACCAAGTTTGGCTTTTTGTAAAGGAATTTACTTATATGGGATCCACAAATATCAAAACTTTTATTATATTTCCAGTTCAAGATTGATTGCACAATCAAGATTTTAAGCGTGGGTTCGTCAGCACATCTTATCAGAACTATACACCAGTGACAACCAAAATTTTAAAGTTAAACAGGTTTCTAATTATTACTGTAAGGTATTTTTTTAAGTTACCATTAGGATTAAGATCTTCTACTTTTATAACTTGACAACGATTTTATAATAAACCTTGTTATTGTTGTCAATTTTACATTTATTACACTTACGGATTACTTGTTTTCCATAAAATAAGTTGGCGTCCGAGGCATTTTAACATTTATTTACAGGTTGAAGTTACATTTTTTTGTAAAGGGAACATATCTAACCACACACATTTTCTAGTTAAAGCAAATCTAAGTGTAAGAACCTGGCCCATTTAATCACTGGCATGAGCTGAAGGCACAAAATCTTCTATTTATTATTAGGAGTATAAGTAATATTAGGGGAATTATTAACAACAACCGAAATACACCCTAGTAAGTTTTTAATTACAAATTTCAATCTTTCATGTTAAAATTTGTCCCCAAAGTAACACCGTTATTTTCACCCCCTGTATACCTATTGCGTTTAAAGTTGATTTTGTCGACATAATTGTCTCGTAGTCCTTCACTCCAAATTTCATCAAAATCGTCTATATAGTTTCGACATTTTCAAAATTTTCTAAAATTTATTTTTTCGGGTTCAGGGAGTCTTAAAACATCAAAATAATGCAACTTATTTTTTTCGAGCGCAATACTTCCTTGTTTATTAGTAAGAAAGTAAAAATCGATTTTTATAGTAATGTAACTTTTTAAATGTTTAATATTAATAACGAGATTTCAAAACATAGCAACTTAGTCAACACCGTATATTTAACAATTTTAAATTAAAAACACGACATAACACAACACATATCATCAGTAGGTACTATTATAAGAGATGGGTGCCACTACAACGTGCGGCCTACAGTATAGATTCTACTATAGTGTGCGGTCTATGGTAATAGAATTGTAACACAAAAACAATGGACCAGTATTTTTATTTTATTTATTATTTATACAAACATGAAAGCGATACTTTTGTCTAATAACCGCCACCACCACCGGCACCTATATATATATATATATATATATATATATATATATATATATATATATATATATATATATATATATATATATATATATATAAGTTCTAATATCATTTAAAAATTCGTCAAACATTTTTTCGCCACAACTTCCAACAGTAGTGATCCAAATGAAATTGCAGAAATAACTAGTTATAATGAGCTCGTCAACCGCTTTCACCTAATTATGCGTGCCATTATAACTTTACAAACCAAATTAGAAGGAGAAAATTCATGTAATAGGTACATTAAAACTTTCTAGGGCGTCAATGCCATTTTGTTCCTATAAACTATTTTAGGGTTTATAAGACCGCACGCTATAGTGGCACCAAGAGATGTTTAAAGTGTCTACCATTGTTTTCAATGCACAATCGTACACGTTGTTCAAAGGAACACTTCACTTTCTCCGGCATATTTGGTGTGATACTTTTGAACGCAGCTCTTATACGGTCTTTCATGTAGTCCGGTGTTGGTATATCATCCACAAGGTTTTTAACATATCGCCAAAAGAAATCGGGCTCGTCAATTTATATGACCACCTCGCTCTATCCATTGATTGGGAAAATGATCATTCCGATCGTGCAAAATAAATTGTTGGAACATGTGACCATTTAAATTTCCTCAAAAAGTAGAGACCTAGAACACGAGTACCCAAAATTCCACCCCGTGCGTTGACAGACCATCTGTGTTGGTTCTAAATAAATTGGGATTCTCACTATAACTGTTGAAATTATGTCTATTCACGAATCTATTGTTATGGAACGGAGACGCGCCTGAAAATAAAATGAAATTCAGTAAACTATCATCTTCTCCCACTTAGTCTTAAACCCACAAGCAAAACTCAGTCCGTGAAACATAGTCCCCGTCGTGGAGTTCCTGATGCAAGTGAATGTGATAAGGATGACAATTGTATTTTTCAATGATTCCGTACTATGACCTTTATTCTATACTACATCCACTTATCCCAGTATCTTGATGTATTTTATGCTGACTTGAATATATGTAGATCTTCTATGGGAGAGCCAATAACGTTAAATTCATTTTCTTCATTTCCAAGGATAGGTTTCTACCTAACTGGTTTGCCATAAACCACACTATCCATTCTGCGAAATCGTGTAACGTTTATCAGGATGATCCCTAATTGGATATCGTTTAGCACACATCCTTGAGGCCCTCAAACAACTTTCCTCACAAAATCCAATTACCAATACCAATAGTATATCCATTCGTTCCTCCAGCGGATACTCCTCATTTCTGATATATTAAAGATATTAAACTATTATTGATTTATTAAAAGTTTTTGTTATGAACGAATAAGTTCAAAGGTAAATATGTAAATAAAAATTATTATTGCTTTGGTATGTGTGAATCCTTGCGACATTGCACGCTCACATTCCATTAATATAAGTAATTTGATTGTAATCTCATTATATTTAGAATTCATATCAGTTCTACATACATAAAGACAAAGTTTACATCGATTGGGGCTTGAACCTTGGTGGCGCAGTTGGTTAGCGCGGTACTCTAGCAAAGTACAGGTCGTAGGTTCAAATCCTACTCGAGGTAAACTTTTTATTTATGTATTTAATAAAATTAATAATAATTTTTAATTACATATTATTGATTTAGATTTACTTTAAAAAATACAGGGTGTTTCATTTAAAATAACGAAGTTTTTCTTAAAAATAAACCTAAAAAATACACCAGTAATTTTTAACAGCTCTGTATACATTTAATGGAACATATACATATTTTAGCAAAGTTTGTTCCTGATGTTAACAAATTTTCCATTACCCTCTGCATATCGATTATCTTTCAAATATCTCAAAAACTAAAGCATTCAGGCATCCTAATAATAAAGGCCTTTTCTATGTCTTATAATCGAAAACTAGGGTGTCACATAAGAAAAAACAAACTTTGGTATGATTCTTACTTATGAAACACCCTGTACATTTCAAAATAATTTTAAATTATGAACATTGACACCCTGCATACCTGTAAAAAATATTCTTTCTACCCCCTTGCGTTTTCCTATAATCAACCGCTGTGAATGTGGTGCCCCACATTCGCGTTTCATACAACTGTTTTCATTCAAAACATTGTTACAATAACACATTTCGTAACGCCGAAAATCACGACTTATGATGCGCTGTAGTTGGCAATATATGATACCCTAATGCAGATTTTAGGTTATATATTAGGATTGAACATTGAGTTAGCACAGGGAGAGAATGCAGTAGTTTTATATTATGCAAAAAAAAACGGTTATTATGTTAGGCGGGACATATGGCCGCTTTTCCAGATCAGTACTTGGAAATTAAAATAAATTGCTAATTCTATTTGATATTGTTATTCTACCTGGCAAAAAGGTTGATTGCGCAGAGATCTAAGTGGCCCGTCTTAAAGCATTTAGGCTGAGCCTAATCCGATTACGCTCTCGTTTTACAGAAGTACAGAGGTGTGGGTACTGCTCTTCACTATTTCAACTTATACATTAATAAATAAATAAAATATAATAAATAATACTAATTAATGTAAATAACAGATACAGTTCAATAGATACTGTTTTCAAGCTATGCTCTAGTTGTTATTTTTGCACAATTCAATAAATTCTTGGATTGAATGTATAGATTTGGAAAATAAAAACAGTCGCCATAATTATTTAAATTTGAAAATATTATTAGTATTTTTTATATGACTAGGTAGATTATTGAATAGTATAACTGCTCTATAAAATTGACTATTTAGAAATAGGGAACATTTTGGTTTCGGGGGTTTGATGTTATTTGCAAACCGCGTAGGGTGCTTATGCAGATCAGATTTTATCATGTATTGGTGCTTATTGCTATATATGTATGAGAAACTAACGAATAAGTACAGACTTGTAAATGTTAAAATTTGAAGTTTTTGAAAAGATGATCTACAGGAATCCCTGGGTTTTAGGTTGCTCATGATTCTGATTACTCTTTTCTGTGTTAAAAATACAGACTTAGCAGTGAAAGAAGATCCATAAAATTGCAAGCCATATCTAAGCAGGGATTCAAAATATGAAAAATACACCGTTTTTAGTACTGGTAATGTTATGAGGTTTTTAAGGGAGCGTATCATATAGCAAGCTGAGTTTAGTTTTTATTAAGTTTAGTTATGTGATCCGACCACTTCAACATCTTATCAATTCTCAGTCCCAGATAATTATATGACTCAGCTGTTTTTATTGGTATACTGTTTAATAACATATCATTTGAATGGACAACCTTTTTACTATTATTAAAAAGAACAAATCTAGTTTTATCAACATTTATTATTAATTGATTATTTTGAAACCATCTCTCAATTTGTTTAATTAACTTCTGTGACTTACAATTGAATTCTTGTTGTGATGTAAACAGAAATGCAAAAGTTGTATCATCTGCGTACATTGTAACATGTCCCTCGACGGATAGTGATAGAGCATTAATAAATATATTAAACAGTAGGGGTCCAAGTATTGATCCCTGTGGTACACCAAGAATAATTCGTTTTAAATAAGAATCGGCATAAGTTATTTTGCAGTCATTACTGTGCACCAGGCTGACATACTGTTTACGTTCCTCTAAACAAGAACGAATCAAATCATTAGCAATACTGCAATCCATAATTATTCAATTTTTTTAACAAGAGATCATTATTAACAATGTCGAAAGCTTTCGAAAGATCACGAAACAGAGCAGCACAAGATTTTTGATTATTGATACATGTATAAACATATTTTAGAAAATTGAACATCGCAGTATGGATGGAATGATTTTCCTGAACCATGTTGCGATTTACTAAGTATACCTGTGCTTTCAATAAAATCTCTGAGGCTAGTGTCAATAGCAGATTCAATTATTTTTAGAAATATACTAATCAATGATATAGGTCTGTAGTTGTTAATGTTGTCCCTATCACCTGATTTGAATATAGGAGTTATTTTGTGATTTTTAAACATAACGGAATTGGACCGCACTGAAAACATTCATTTACAAGATTACTTAATTGATACGACAGAACATGTGCTGCCGTTTTTATAATTAAAGTAGGTACGTTATCAAAACCAGTGCTATTGCAGTCTTTGAGACTGAAAAAATTATGAATTAGTAAATATAGGCCAATTGTGTTTGTATAGTTTGGGCAAATACGGGAGGAGTTATAGTGAAATATTCTACAAAATGATTTACAACCAGATTTTGATTAATATAATTTCACCATGAACATTAAGAATGGTATTGGTGAACGTCGATACTGGTTTACAAGAAAACTGCCTAATTTCCTTCCGTACAGATTTAGTTAAGTTATTTGAGTTATGGATGATAGTACTTGATAACACAAGGACTTAAATAGCTACTTCATATTTTGTATTATACCATTCGCCTTTCACTATTAATGACATTAGCAATGCACCAGATTAAAATTATTTAGCTATAGTAAAATATCAACCAAACAGTTGATTCTAAAGTTCTAAGTTATCACTATTAACATACCTGTAGATCATTGTACCGAACAACTTTCTCAGCTAATTTAAAATCATATGTGCGTTTTCTTAACGAATTTTGGAGTTCATACGGTAATTGATTAATTGTATGTTCCGGTACCTGATTGTAAACTTCTTGTTTTTCCTTATTTATAATATTAAACCCATCAGGTGTAATATGCTGTTTACCAAATCTACAACTTAATCCTCGAGCACAAAATCCTGCAGTAGTAAAATTGTTACATATATCACCTAAAATTCTTGCAATCAATTTATTAAAATCACAAATTAATGACAATACCAATATCGTCCGCTTTGGTACTTAAATACTCTTGAACATCATGCATAAAACAACATTTATTTCGATTACATTTAGGCTGATCTTTTCCAACTTCTGTGTTAATTAAGGAATTACACAAAACTTTCTCTTTGTCCTGTTTGAAAACGGGACGTGCTTTATTTTGACCATGAAATTTTCGTTTCTCTTTCTTTGATAAGCGTGGTCTTTTCTCATCCGGTTCATTAGTATCTTCTGATTTTTGCTCACTACTTTGTTCTTTATCTTTAACCAATACATGCTCAGGTACTATTTCAGCTTTATATTCTTCGATAACATATCTGAAACCATACTGTATAGATAATCGTAAATTATTAAATCTTTCATATATATATACTCAGGTTTTATTAAACAAACCCCCGAACTCATTTTTCGTTTAATATTAAATACCTAACCTAAAAAGTGCACATTTTAAAATATTTAATAGTTGGCATTTTGATAAAGTGAAAATTTTCCCATTTGTTCAAAGTATGTGTCATTTAAGTGAAACTAGACGATATCACAGTATCATTTTAATTAACGTAGTAATTAACGTAAAAATTGTGTTAAGGTACTAATACGTAGCAATTAGATTAGTTTAGTATGCGTGGATATTAATTTTGTATTCCACTCTAATGTCAAATGTATATCTATAAAAAAAAGTTCTGTTAAATTCATTTTATATCATGGTAAAATTATATTCTATGAGTGTCCTATATAAGGGCCCAAATAGTGCAACATGTTTAAAAGCAGTGTACGATGTACAAAGCTTCAATTTTTTTCAAAGGGGCTCGATACAGGAGTTTATGGCATTCGTAAGTAAGACAATAACAGAAAGGACAATTGCTGCTTCAAGGCAATCTGTGAAAGAAGGAGGTATGATTGTATTCTAATAAATATGATGATAAAGAATATTTTTTGATTATTAGAGTATATGTGCCATGTATATGTAAGAGGGGATAATTTAGCTGCTGTTGTAATATCGGATGAGGATTATCCACCACGTGTCTCACATAATTTACTTACAAAAGTACTTGATGAATTTTCACAAACTATTCCTGCATCTAGTTGGTCTACCATAACGGAACGTGATGTGCATTTTCCTCAATTAAACACATACCTAGCAAAATACCAAAATCCACAAGAAGCAGATGCTATGACTAAAATCCAATCAGATTTAGACGAAACAAAAATAATTTTGGTAACTTGACAATTTTTATTTGAATTAATAATATCTGATTTATATTTCAGCATAATACAATTGAGGCTGTTTTACAAAGAGGTGAAAAATTAGATAGCCTTGTATCAAAGTCGGAAGACTTGAGTATCCAGTCTAAAGCATTTTATAAAACAGCACGTAAAACGAATAGCTGTTGCAATTTTAGTTAATCTGCAACATTCCATATTATAAATGTCGTACAATAATAAATGTTAACAATTATGCTGACTGGTGGTATAATATATAATGTACATGTGCTAAATCTCTATATTCAATGTAAATGAAATTTATTTCACCTACATATATTATGTTCCATAATTCTTAAAATAGGCTATGGTATGTACACTTTCTAAAAAATTAATTTAGTTATATGATTTATATTTATTATTATGTATATGAAATTATTTTTAGTCTGAAAGGTATGTTTTATAAACATTTTATGTACAAAATATAAAATCAAGCTTTTAAAAATGCATTTGATAAAAAGTATAAATATGTAATGATTGTGTTGACCTGAAGCTTTAAATGTTAATTCAAATATTAATGTTGGGTGTAGTCTGTATTGGTTTTTACGCTATCAGTATTAAATCGCTAAGCTAGCTCAAAGTTGAACACAATCAGAAAAATAACACAAACAATAGCTACGGATAGTGATTTGAAGGTTTCAATAAGTAACTGTCTTTAAGATTCAAAATAAAATGACCTGAAATAAATAAGGCTTCTAGGGCCCATATTTAGTATCCTCTAAGATTCTATTTTAAAGCAAAAAAAATTCACAAACAAAATCCTATGGAAAGAATTAATGAAATAATCAGATCCGTGTTTTACGGCTGATTTAGAGTTAAGTTCTGTGTAATATTTCTAATAATCCTGATATTTAAACCTCGAAATTTTATGATAAATATTTACCAAAATATGCAGAAAAACTCAAAATTATGAAAAATCACATTTACAAAACTTAATGGTGTACAGGGTGGCTCATTTTCGATGTTTTATTATGGGAAATACGCTTTCTATTACAGATAGAGAAAAAGTAATATGGGTCCTTGTGCTCGATTTTGGTGTTAATTAAGATCCAATAGTCATAATCCGGATATCTCTGACCGTTACTGCGCAATTGACCAAAATAGAAAAAATGGCGATTTTGAATAACTTTTATTTCTAAATATATCGACAAACTGTAAAAACATTCTTAAGGTACTTTTTTAAGTAGAATCCGTTAGTGCATTCACATTTTTAGTACCTCCTTAATTTAAAAAGTTTAAATAAGTTTTATTGTAATGTTGTTCTAGTGGAATGGTAAAAAATTATAAAATATAAAGATTGAATATAAAATTATCAAAAAACTTCAAATGCAAATTGAAATGAAATGAAAATAAATAATATAACATTATCAGTAATTATGAAAAGTTAAGAGCAAATCAATTTTTATACGTATGTAAACATTAATTCTATAAACGAACAAAAATAGGAACACAAAATATCAATATAAAAAACACACTAAAACTACAAAGATTTTTCAAACTGTACACCCTCTTTTTGGGTGCAGACTTCGCATCGCCTTCTAATTGATTTTATAGAGTTATGTATAGATAATGGTGTTAATTGTATAAAAGCTACATGAACACTTTCTTTTAACTCATTCACAGTATTATTACTTTTTTGTGTATAATGTTTTTCAAAAAACCCCAGAGAAAGAAATCTAGAGCTGAAAGATCAGGTGAACGAGCAGAGCACAAAATTGGTGCTGTCGTTCCCATCCAGTTATTAGGAAAACGTAAATTTAAGTAGTCACTAACTACACGGGAATTATGTGCAGGAGCTCCGTCTTGCTAAAATATTACATTGCAATATTGAGCTAAAGGAAGACTCTAGAAATCCCTCCAAATGAATTCGTAGAATATCGAGATATTTCATTGAGTTTAATGTTCTTCGTACATGTGATAATAAAAACGTCCATTTTTTATGCAGCACCATACATTTATTCCAAATTTCTCTTGCCTCCTGCAGGCAACACTGACATGAGCGTTAGTATCTGCTCAGTAAGGTAAATTGTGATTATTAAAAATACCATCACTACTGATATGCGGCTCGTCTGACCATGCAATAGAGTTTGAAAAATTGGGTATATTTTGGCACTAACTTATATACCAGTTACAAAACTCAGTACGCCTCCTTCTGTCGTCTATAGTTAAAAAATGTTCTTTCCGAAATCTATAGCAATGGTATTTGTGTTTCTATAAATTCGAAGGGCTTTGCTTCGAGACACGCCTAGATTAACCATTTGTCAAGATGAAGTTGGCTCTGCTTCGACTTGTCCTAAGACGGCCATTGAATTTTCTTCAGAATTTCATTTAAAGTAAGTTTTTGGTCAGGGATTTTTAAAAGAAACGAATTCAATTAAATTTTTCTGTAACCTAATATTAATTAAGATATTGTTTTGAGCTAGCAAAAATTTTAATTTCTATTAACTATACCATTCCAAAAAATATTTTTATTTGGCTGCTGCCATCCAGGAAAATTTTGTAAATATAATTGCGATGCCACATTCTTATCACCTTCGGATAATATAAAACACTTTAACATGCAAAATTTTTCTGAATTTGTATAATTAGGCATGTTAATAACTAAATTCCAAGATCAATTTCCAATTTTTAATTTATTATTTGACATATAGGTATCATTTGTTTTTACTTAAATAAATCTCGGCCTCCTGTGCCGACGTGTATTCATAAAACGTAAATAAGAAAAACTTAAAAAATCAATTAATTATTAAAATAGCATAGAAGTGTTATATATTTTTGAAAAGCACAAAAAAATGTCATAGCCAACTATGGTTTCTATATAAAAAATACAACTTTATGTCATATCTTTTTAAATTAAGGAGGTATTAAAAATGTGAATGCACTAACGGATTCTACTTTAAAAAGTGCCTTAAGAATGTTTTTACAGTTTTTCGATACATTTAGAAATAAAAAAGTTATTCGAGTTTTTCAAAATCGCCATTTTTTCAATTTTGGCTAATTGCGCAATAACGGTCAGATATATCTTGATTATGACTATTGGATCTTAATTAACACCAAAATCGAGCACAAGGACCCCATATTACTTTTTGTCTATCTGTAATAGAAAGGGTACTTCCCATAAGAAAACATCAAAAATGAACCACCCTGTACATCCTAGAGCACTTTTCGTTTGTCTGTGCACCTAGAGGGAGAGGAACCAAAAGCAGTTCTTAAACAAAAATCTTCTACCACTTGAATGTTTTACACTAAAGAAATATTATTACTTTCTATTTTTTTTACAATTTTCGCTAGTTTACCAAAATTTGCCCCAATATACATTAATTTTTCAATAACAAACTCGGCAACAACTGCTTGCTGAACAAGTTGTATACATAAAGAAGAAGGATTATCAAAGAATCTATTATTTCTTTAATAATGGTGAAATTTTCTGCACACAACAAAGCGGTGTTTAACGATTCCCCTCTGGTTAAGACTGTCTGCGATAGTAACAATACAGTTTTGTAATACTGTGTTCATTAAAACCTGACCAATAGCTTTGTTAATTTCTGTCGAGTGAATCCGTACTTGTACCACCTTATATAAGGCATGCCCTAGACATGTAAAATGGGTAAAACGCTTTTAACATGTATACTGATATAACGAGCTGCATCTGAATACACTTTTTCTTTAAAAAGGCTTGGAGTTCCAGATTCACTTGATGTTAATTTTCCCACAATATTGTTGGCTACACATCTTACATTATCTTTCGTTTCATCAACGCCGAACCAAATGTATTTGGTTCCTATACCTTTTTATTTTCTTTGCTTTATAACGGGGAGAATTTTTTATCCGAATGCTACTCCACCACTTCATCCACTATATACATACAAAAAAAGTCCATGGCTGACCCAGGATTCGAACCCGGAACTGAGGTTAATATCATACTGAACATTTTTAAAAGCTTGTTCATATGTTTCTTTGGTATCCTTTCTTTGAGTGGATTCCTTTGGTACAGGCTGACCAGCAATACTTTGACCCATTTTGTCCTTGAATAATGTCGGAATGGGAAAAGATAGCGAACTGCGGTTTTCACAGAAGGGTTTGGATTTTTGAAGGTTTTTTTTTGATACTATTGCGAACTTGTGTGTGTGTTACACACACACATATATATATATATATATATATATATATATATATATATATATATACACGTGTAATCTGTAAAAATTGAAATAACATGTATAAAATGTATAATTATTATTATTGCTGCAAGTTTTAAAAAAACAATACTTTTTAAATAAAACAAGAAACAAAAACACGAGGTTGATGTTCTTGGCTTTACAACACTAAAAGTGAATGACTTTTCAAAATTATCCCTTCTTTACATTAAAATGTGTATAGCAGCATGATCCAGGTGGAGCTCTATCTACTACTTTTTATTCATAATTAGTTTGTAATATACCGCTTTTCTAACCGTTACAAGGTTGAAAAGTGAAAGATTCTATGGGTTTACTTTAAACGGACAGTAATAACAAAAAAAGGAGCCAGTAATGAGATGAAGCGGTCAGTAATGGACTACTTTCCAACCTAGGGGGGAGCTACTATCGATTTAACCTATCAATGTCAAATTGACAACTTGCCAATTTTAATAAAGGGTGAGTGAACGCAAGCAATAGGTGGAAACAAACAACACGTTTTCGTTAATAAGCATGTTTAATAAGTGAATTATTGATAACAAGTAACGACAAAACCAATAGAAAAATAGTAAGCATAACATTTATGGCGTCTCATTAAAGTAAAAATTAAAAGTCGCATTGTCACGACCTGCAATATTAAACGAGAAGCCGTGATGGATGTGTTCCAAATTTTTTTGCTTTGAACTGTATAATGTTGCTTGTTTTTAATTGTGAATAAAATAGTATACAAACCTCGGCAAAAGCACCATTCCCCTGTCTCGAGAACTAATTCACCTCTCGGTGAACTATATACTTCTCTCGACAGGAATGGAACACTTTCCGCCTCGGTATGTAATACACTATTAAAATGAATCTTGGTTCTTAAAAATACGTTATTTTCTCTCTTTTTTTTTATTTTAACACTAATATTAATGAAAAAACAGTTTTTTTTTGGCCGAATATACTTCTATTAAGATCATACAATAAATCTATGTTAGGTAAGTAAAAAGAAGTTTTTTTCAATGTTACTAAAGTTTACTAAACATTAAATTTCTTAGATTTTGGTTACTAAAGAATTTTTTTTTGTTTTTCACAAAATTTGACCATTTACTCATTTTCTTTAAATAAAACAAAATATACCATCTTAACGTACAGATTTCAAGCTTCAACAAATGCACCTGTACAGTTTCAATATTACCTTTCAAACTAGAGTTATTGGTGTCTGAAACATGACAAAAAAGTTAAATTTACGATTATTTGAAAATATTGAACATTTGGAGTTTTTAAGATCTTTTTCGTATCACTGATCTTTTTAGATTACATTTCAAGAGTAAACTGAAAGTTTGAGACATTTATCTTGAAAATTAAAAAAAAAATGGCAGATGTTTAATTTATTCAGTAGAAAATTTTATTATCACAACGTAACTACGTATAGGTAACACTCGAATAAACTTTTGTAAAGACTATATTTTATTAGCTGCAAGATTGTTCTTTCATTTAAATTATTGTGAGCTCAAATTGATAGATTGGTAGATAAAAAGTTATGACAAATACAGTGTAGCGCACCCGGGACCTTACGCTCCGCGAGCGTTGCACTCAAGTCCCGCCCAAGTGACAATTCATTCACCATTTGGCTATTGCAGCTAAAATACGACCGCGACAACGTCATGGCCGCTTAATTATAGCTGTATTTTAGACTGCTGAAATTTGGCTTTCAAATTAGCTCCGCTAACTCATTTCCAGCTAAACTTCTAGAGAATATAGCCACTATTGCTGTTTGGTTGCCATACGTAAGTCATCACAGCTACAAACGATGACCAAATTGCAGCCATTTGGCGGCCATATAGTCATCCACATAGCCGTCACAGCTAAGAAGGGTGACCAAACTGCAGCCATTTGGCTAAATTTAAGCTGTAAGGTGGCTTTTAATGCTATTTAACAGTCAATTGGCTGTGTCTGGTGAGTAGTATTAAGTAAGGTTATGTTGTATTAAAAATCCCCAAAAAATATGCTTACTGCAATATAATGGGAAAGTTTTAACTTTCCGTGCAAGATGTAAAAATAAAAAAATCCAAAAACAATACTACATATTTAATTAAAAATGTATTCAATAGGTACATAAAAAGAAAGTTTACCTATTAATATTTACATATAAAGAAACATGTAGATCATGCGGAAGTGATTCTTTGTTTAAATCCTTAAGGTTAATAAAACGAAGATACATAACCTAAACAAATAACAATTGTAAACAAAGAACACTTCTTCAGTATTTCTATTTTACAATTTTATGATCTTTGGTACAGATAATAAATATTTCACTTAAAGATTTTGTAATTAATTTATACCCCCTTTAAACACTTATTGAAAACAATAACTCAACGCAAGCTCGTGGTCGCCTGCATCATACGAAATGACAGGGTTTGTAATGGAAAAGATCAGCCGGCGGTAAGTGGTTCAAATTCCACTGTGGGCACGTACAAAAATAAAAAAATTCATATCAAATACGTTACACTTTTTATATAAACCATGTAAAAACCTTAAAGTTCTATACGTATCCGTCTACACCCATGGCCGCAAATTTTAGCTACTTAACAGTTTTGGTAATAACAAGAACGTTTTGTGCCTTCTGCTCAGTCGTAGATTAAAGTGGGCAAGGTTCTTAAAATTATCGATTTGCCTTACTAACAAAAAATATTTACATGTACCTAGACATGTTCGCTTTAAAATCGGAGTTGCTTCTTTCTGAAACTAATACTTAAAATACTCGGACGCCAACTTGTTTTTAAATATGGAATAAACAAGTAAACCATTATACAATAAAGTTAAAAGAAATTTCTACAACAAGTTTTATTACACTACCTATATTTAATTATAAACAGAAATACTTAGTACTAATGTTAGTAACGTTATAACCTAATAAATAATTAAAAGAGTCAGAATACCTTATTCTTGGTCACACTGTAAATAACGAAATGGATGCATGCTGTGTCAGCGTTTTTGGAAATAGTTGCGAAATATTACTTCAGGGTTGAAATAAATCTGGATTTGTAAGCTTTATAATTCCCAGATGAATAAATCTCACTCTTGATCAATCGTACTAATACCGTAACTTAGATTAACCATAAAATATTTAATGGCGTTGATGTTTTTAAACGTGTTTTTAAAAGTTAAAGTAAAAAATAAAACGTAAACATGAAAGTAAAAATAAAAGTGCCTGAAAAAAAGCAAACGTCTCAAACTTTAATATAATAGTTTAAAATAACTTACCATACAAATCCTATAGCACTTTTTAAACAAATTTAACAAGCAATAGTGGATGCGTACGAGTTCTAATTAAAATAATTAAATGCATGTTTTTATGCAACTAGATATGCAACACACGCTGCACGTTAATTGCCTACAAAGAGGTGAATTATTAACAACACGTTCGAAGTTTGTTACAACCACTTTCAATACTGGAAGGTTATGCTTATATGAATTATGTAACGTGAAAGTAAATCACGCGAAATAAATAATAATTTTATTAATATTAAATGTTTTGTAATTTTTTAAAGCGACTAGCTCAGAACCAGTTTTTACTGGCTGTAATATAGCCATCACAAATGGTTGCTATGTGGTTATGGAAGCCAATAACTGTTGGCTTAAAAATCAACACTGCAGAACTTCACCAGCGCTTTCACAATCACAGATTTTAGCTTGCAAATACACATTTAAATAGCTGTTACAAAGTCTTGACAACCAAAAAATGATCACCATTTGGCTGCGGAAGCGCTTTCACAACGTTAAGTAAACGTTCCACCAGTAGCTGTAACAGCCATAATGCTGCATTCTTTGGCTGCCATGACGTTTTGAATACTAAAATGCAGCCTGCATTGTTACTTGGGCGCTGTCTAGAACTTACAGTTTTCATTTTAGAGAATAACCTTATAGACCCTTTGTATGTAAAATTGCCTGTTCTTTCCAACGGCACAGTTAGTTTTTCAAAAATGTAATTTTTTGAGATATTTAATAAAAAATGAAATTTTGCAACTATGTTTGATAAATAATTTAGCGTACACTCGATTTTTGGTAACCTTTTATATGTTATTCGAAATATATTCACAAATACAGAAATGCAAAGTATCTCTCGCTACTTTTTCCGAAGCATAAATCTAACTTACTCCGCTAAATGTGTTTTGCCTGAAATACTACGTCGCGTTTCAGTAAAATTTTTCTCTGAAATTAAATATTTTTTAGAATTTCATCAAAATGATGAAGACAATAGAATGTGCTCAGGTATGAAAGATTTTGTGAATGTTAGAAACGAAGCAGGAGAGAAGGTAAAAATATTGATTTTGTGTAACTTAAAAAAACTTTTTCTGGAATCTAAGGAAAATTAGCCGTTTCTTAAAGTAGGATTTTCAACATTTGCAGAATTTCGTCCAATGGGGTGTATTTTGGCTGGGTATAGTGGTACACACACTGTATGTGCCAGCATCATACATCAAAATGTGAAGCTAATGATGGGGATGCTCCTAGAATAGAAGAAAAATACAGTGAATATTTTAAGTATATGGTTTGCGACAATACAAATGAAGAATGTAAGTATGATAAGTAAAGACTGCATGGAATGTCCTAGAGATGAAAGAATAAGAATTTTTGAAGAGATGGTGTAAATGAAGTACAGTATAAACAGTGGGTCAATACGGATAGATGTGACTTTGTAACTATGGTGGTATCCTCAAAAGAATTTCTAGACGATTTATTAAAGAAACTTAAACATCACTACATTGCTAAACATCAAAGCCATAGAAAGGAAACCTTAAAATTAGAAAACTGCATAATAATTGGCGATTTTGCAGAAAATTACGAATTTATCATTCAGTACGAAATACCACTTGTAGCGTCCCCCAGGTACCCTATCTTGAAAATGTAATTTGAACTTATTTGCAATAAGGCAAATTCAAGAACAAAACAATCTTGGCTTTACTGACAATAATGTTACTATTACTCAAATCAATTGTTTTCCTTACCTAGACTTTCCTGGCACTAATTAAAATATTAGAATTTATTTTACAAGTCTGATATTTAATTGCCCGCAAACCTCAAATCTGATCAAAAGAATTGGTCGTCTAGTGGTAGGTACGTTGTGTTGCATCATGTGGGGTAGGTAAAAAAATGAAACTATTAAAATTAACGAGCTTTGCGCAATGATGGTTCAACCCATTAATGTACTATTGTGGAAAGAACCACCAATAAAACCCACTTTATTCATAAATAAGTAATTGCACAAGTACATTAATAAATCAAATAACACAAAAAAAAAAGACAATGAAAGGGTTAAATATATAACAAAACGCCATTAAATCAGGTTAAAGTGCGTACAAAATTATAACATTAAGAGAAAAAAACTAAATAATAAGCATAACACATAAATACAATAAAAAAACTATGTAGACACACCCACAGTTGGGTCATAAATAAATCAGAATAAAAATCGTAATACCAAACATGTGGCCCTTTAAAACCAATCATGCCGGTCTTTAAGTAAATACGCAAATAAAACAATAAGGGAAATCACGGTACATATAAAATACAACAGTAAAATTGCTCAGGTGATAATAAGGTAAAGGCAAGGACAAAAGAAAATAGACTAGGAATTTACACGTACACCATTGTTTAGTGACTACTAAAGCACAAAATACATACATACAGTTAAAATAAATTACATATAAAGAGAAATCCGTTCGCAGGCAAACAATTCTACTTAAACAAACTGACACAAAAATTCATTAAACAAAGCTGTACAAGGGTAAGTTATAAATAGATCATAACATCGTGACCGGCATATAAGTTTGAGTGCGTTACAAAAATACAGCGCCCCTTTCTCAGATAACCCATTGATCTATACAACAAAAAAGCATTAAAAATAAAGTTCGAGGTGTCATCTGGACCAGGGAGTATGTACACACTCGGAAATTGCCCATTACAATTATAACCAAGCGGTGTCCTGTACCCGGTCGTTCAGGATCACCTCTACACAAATATAATATAATTACATTAAAACATACACTAAAAGAAAAAAACGAATTAGCGTTTTAGTTTTGCTAAAAGGTACACGACAAAATCTTTATAGACCGAACGGTTTACACCGGGAGTTTCTAATTAAAACAATAAAAGCAATCCGGTTCGATCAAACCTTCAAACGCAACTGCCTTTTCCTCCGGTTTCAAACTAACTATATTTACTCCCGAAAATCAACCCCCGTTATTGCAAGTAATAATAAAAAAACAAGAAATTATTTCGTGGGAACATTTTTCGCATTCCTAACAGAACGAAATCTTAATTTTAAAAATATGCATTCGTCCGTAACAAACCCTACATTTCATATCAAATTTCCTAGTACCAAACAAAGACGTCTTTGATTGCAGTGTGTACCGACGTAATTAATTATTAAACTAGTGACATTTATACATCAAGAATATGCGCATAAGAATTTCCAATGATTCGTTACGCCCCTTCAGTAAAGAAGTTTTTAAGCGTACACCCGCTAGTTAAACCCCAACATGTGTTTTTCAATCAGTTGCATACATTCCCACAGTTCTTACATAAAAATACAAAGAATAAATTATTCCGAAAACATTAGCAAATTACGACGTATTATCAAGATATTAAAAATCCACTAATTATCTTTTCTATGGCGATAACAATGGCGATTTGACAAACGTTTATTTCAATAATAAAATTTTGCGGTCCGCTACCTACACACAGGGTAAATAAACAAGCTACGCTACACTCGTTTGTAATTTATTGTATTGGTCCTCTTACAAACGAACTTTCATCCAAAAGCTTTTGCATTATATCTAATCGTCTTCAGCATAATACGTCAGCAGTTTATACTTTTCAAACAAAACTTATTGCCAAAATTAACGAATTATTGTCTCACATAAAACACTATATATTTTTCTGAAGGGTCGTCTGCGCAATATAAAAATAAAAAAATTGTAATTTGACATGAAAGTGACTTTAATCTAAAAGCAGAGTGGCACTTTTTTGCAACATCTACTGGAAAAGGCTCTTGTGACGGAGTTGGGGGTACAGTTAAAAAGGCTAGATGCCAAGGCAAGCCTCCATCGACCTAACAATACAATTGTAAATGTTCCAGACATGTTTGACTTCTGTCAAAGGATTATCTCTTTTTATTTTTGTTGAAAGCGAAGAAGTGAAGACAACAGATGAGATTCTTGAAAGGCGTTACGAAAAGATTTTTGCTATAAAGCAAACAAGAGAAAAACATTGTTTTGTGCCCACATCAAATAAAGCCATTCGTACTAGCGTAATATCTGAATCAGCCAAGTATCAAGATATAAATATTTTTAAGTGTTATATAGAATTTTTTACATGAAACACCTACATGTTGTTCGTTTCTTCTAAAATCCTACAAAAAGTTTCGTTTTGTTGTTCTATTGTAGTTCTTAATATTATTATTCACAAAAAAGTGTCCATCAAAAATGAAGTTAATTTAAAATGTTTTAATTTTTAAATAAAAACTATAACCCCTCTGATTTTTTTGTTTTTGTTCCCAACATATAAGTAAACATGTTGACAAAAATTCAAGCAAATAAAACAATCCCTTTTTTATACACAGGGGATCAAAAATTATTAATTTTTTGGTAACATCATGTTAATCATTTTACCGTATTTGCAGAAGTATAAATGTCTGCTACAAAAAAATAAATTTATAAGAAAATATGTATATTTTAGTATTTTTGTATCACCCTAAAGATGAAAATTATGTTAAAAAATTAAGTTGTCAATTTTTGGCTCTTGGAAAACAAAATATATTTTTGTTTTAATTTTTAAAAATATGTGGCAATCTATATTAGGCGAATTACCATGGAATGGCCCATATGTGTACATCAGGTTTGAATAACTTTATCAAAAACTTAATGATGGTACAAATAATTATTTATACAAATAATATCCAAAATGCTCTAACAACTGAATTTTTAAGAATGAAAGTCTATGAAGCAATTACACTCTTTATATACACAAAAAAAAGCATCACAAGAACAGCATTTTGTACATGATCTATGTTTACTGCTTGGGTTTTGACAACGTGGAACAGATGGTAAATCTACTGTTTCTGGCAAATGAATGGCACCAAACTCCTTTGTTCATGTGATGGTAGCGCTACTGTTGGTGCCCCATCTTTCAGTTTCTTGATAGGTAGTGGTTCTGTTTCATCAGTCACTGTTATTCTCATCTTGTGTCTGATTTTGAGGACACCTAACATTATGCTTAAGTTCTCAATCAGACATTCAGCATGTAACAACCCATTTTGAGTTGTATTGAAATATACCGTAATTTATGTTCTTCGTTCATTTAGTTGTAATTATAAAAAAAATTTTAATTATTAATGATTTATAGGTATGTGGTAGGCAACTTAATTTGCATTTTGGTGTAACTTAAGTGCATATCTTCTTAAGGGTTTATCCTCCCACTTCTTTAAATTATTTTTTTTTTGCTCATATTTTCGCGCAACGCGTCATCATCCGACTTCCTAAGCGTCCATTTTTTCATTTCTTGTGGTACGCTGTCTGATGCAGGAAGCCATTTTTGGGTTTCCACCTAAATTTTGTGAAAAGTGCCATTGATTTAATGGTAAAAAATATTTAACTCGTAATACTAAAATTTAAAACATTTGCTTTTTGCAGGCACTTTGATTTACACTTTTAAGTACACTTGTACTTTGGATGATATCATTTTATGACTACATGTTGCATTAAATTTAGGTCTAAATTTAGATCACACCTTTTTTATTTGAACTTTCAAGAGAATGCAATAAATATTGGATTATTCAATTTCATGAAGATAAATTTATAAGAAATAAAATTCCATTTTGACAAGGTTTACAACGCAAAGCGTTATATTGCGCAACATTGATACAAGGATTTCATTACCTTGATTTGCATTTCCGCATTTATTTTTTACAATACCAGGGGTTCTGAAGAAGATGTATTATATTTTGTAACAGGTTTACTGATTTCTTAGTATAAGGCTATTTTTAAGATATATTTTATATAACCCTACATTTAACTGTTAATAAACATAGTTTGTATATTTTCTTATTTTTTACATTTTGGTAAAATTTTTATTGTAAACCTCGGTTTAGTTATTCCGAGCATAATTAAAAAATAACTTGGCGTCCGAGATCATTTTATTAGTGTTATATTGTTGTTTCTATTGATGTTAAGTGAAAATACACAGCATAAATTGTGGTAATTAAGCAAAACAAAAGCATGAACCGGCCTATTTTAAACTACCGACTGGGAGAAAGGCATTATTTTTGGTGAACGGGTTGTATCTCGAGTTAGTTTAACGATTTATTATGAGAACATATATACCCATTTATTACACTATTATCTTATTATACCTGGCTTATTTAATTATTAAATTTTACACTATTATTACACCACTATTTTATAAGCAACCCTAATTTTAAACTCGAGTAAGTCATAACACCTCATTCTAAAATGAGTCTTTTTGGTACTGTATCCAGAAGTTCATGTCCTTGAAGTGTTCAAACATTCGAACCATACACCTTTTATGATAAACGTCCATTTCCTGGTTCAATGGTATGAACAGTAGCACAAATAAGGCGATTGAGTAAATCGACACCCTCCCATGTGCGTTTTAATCACGATGTAATCTTTATCACGCTTTGAATAAGGCTTAACTGATACTTTACTGCTTGGGACGTGTTTTGTAGACGCAACAGTCACTGATCTAATGGCCATCCATTTTACTATACCAGTCTTGTTATCTTCCCTAATAAACTGCATGGCACTCCTACCTCCTTCGGAAATCGGTTGTTCATAATCGTTCCTGTTCCAGATGTCTTTATTTCCAAAAGTTGTTGTAGCAAAGCCGTCCTGGTGAAATAGCTGCCAAAGTAGAGGTTGGTGTCTGGTTGGCAAGTTACGGTCAAACACATGACTGCTCGACCACCGTTTCCTAACTTCAAAATCAAATACCTGGCCTGAAGCACTAAAATGTAAAGATTTTTGTCAGTTGGATTTGGTTTTAGTGGTACATATTGGCCTACAGCTTCAGCAAAGAAGATAATTTGCACATATTTTCTTCGCGGGGCAAGGTGAAAATCGTTCTACGAAATTTATCAAGGAGAGGTCTTATTTTCCAAACTCGATCAGCGCCTCCATTGTTCATCTGTGACCTCGAGATTATTCACCAGGTGAACATAATTTCTGAGTGTGAAATAGCGATCTCTGTTCATTCAATTAACGATAAGAGGTGCTCTAAAATGTACTTGCCAATAAATACAAATACAAGGATAGTCCAAAGCACTCTAAGAAATTCCAACATATAGTGTTTTTCATATAAGTTCCTACACGTAATAAATTTATTTAGCTAGATCCAACAAATTATCCATATAGCTATTTCGTACGTCAACGTGATTCAAAAAGAGAGAGAAACAATCTAGAACGTTGGCACTACTTGCATAAATTCATGACCTGCAACGGAACTTATATGAAAAAGACTATACTTCTTCATCTCTAAACAATCAGCACGTTAATACGTTGCCTTTTTCCTGTAAGTAGGGAGTATTTGTAGTTCTATTTCGATATCGCTATTATCTAGTTCCTGAAGCGCTTCAGCTTCAATTAAAGGACGTTTTTTTCTCTGTAAATAATAAATAAATAAGTTAAAAAAAAGCAATCAGGACAGCTGTTGAATCTTCAATACCACACGTGCACAAATCATTAATGCATAATAATGGTACTCAGACCCCAAAATACACTACGTTAGTAAGTCTCCGAGTCTATATATGTGCACAAAAACAATCTAACCTAATCTGTGACTTGATTTTTATAAACAACTTAACAATTAAAAATTATTATAAATTTATTAAATACATAAATAAAAAGTAGGATTTGAACCTACAACATGTACTTTGCTAGAGTACCAACTGAGCTATCGAGACACACGTCCCAATCGATGTAAGGTTTGTCTTGATGTATGTAGAACTAGTGTCTAAGTATGAGATTACAGTCAAATTGCTTATATTAATAGAATGTAAGCCTGCAATATCGGAAGGATTCACACATACCAAAGCAACTGGACTAATGTTAAATTATTATAATTCATCAATATACATAATTTGACTGTTATCTCATTATATTTAGAATGTACATCAGTTCTACATACATAAAGGCAAAATTTACATTGATTCGGGCTTGTACCTCGATAGCTCAGTTGGTTAAAGCGGTAATCTAGCAAAGTACATGTCGTAGGTTCAAATCCTACTTGAGCTAAACTTTTTATTTTTGTATTTAATTTTATCATAATTTTTTTATCATATACATACACATATTGATTTTTGAACTTATTCGTTCATAACAAAACTTATAATAACTTAACAATTACTGCACGATTATTGAAATTGATTATTTAATAAGGACCTTGCATATTTTTAAGCACTAAATAGTTCAGAGATATTCGTGGTACTTACTATACATGTGCTTGAAATGACTAACACCACCTACAGTAGTGGCGTCATTTTTAACACTCACCTTTACTCTCAAACTACTATCGGTTTCAAAAAGCAAGATAGGTCAGTTTGGAAGCTTATAACTTTTTATTTTAAGCCCAATTGATTTGAAACTTGGCAGAGATCTCCCCTGTAGACATATAATAACACTCAGAAAATATAAATCTTTTATACGCTTAACTTTGTAAACCAAAAATTAAATTATCATAAGAAATGTAGTTTTGCCGCCCGTGTTTTACATACGGTCGGTTTCAGTGCTTGTCGCTTCCTTATTTATGTCTTAAAATGTGCTAATTTTAATCAGTGTCAGATCAAAGTAATATAAAGGTAACTGCAATTACAAATTTTGAAAAAAAAAATGGCGTGTTCTCGATACGTGCCAACTTCGCTCTAATTGCAAATATTTTCGTTTTAAGTGGACCGACATGTAGGTTTTAATTGTTCTTCAACGTTCCGTATTAAAGTGCACGCATTTATTATGTAGTTTAATCCCAATTAATAAATAATTAAATTCTCAGTGGAGAGAGAGCGAGAGAATGGACTACGTTGGACGAGCTTCAGATCGACGACTGAATACGAATGCCGTCGCATGCGCGATGCACGAAATCGAGCTTCATACTGCTAAAACAAGTTCATTAAAGAATGATATTATTTTATCGGCCGATTTATTAAGAATATTAATTAAAACTTCTGTTATGAGCACAAGGTTTTTTTTAAATTGTATTATACAATTTAAGGTACATATTAAACGAGGATAGAAGAAACTATAAACAGTAAACTACCAAAATCAACAAATAATAGTGTGGAATGTGAAATTGGAAAATACCGTAACAATAACGACACTTTCCGTTATATTTTGAAATGGTTTAAAATGTAAACTATACTAGTTATTATTTATATACAAAAATTACATGCAACAACTGACAAAGACCTTTATATTTCTGTTGAGGAGCTTGAAATATGTAAACTACTATCGGAATCTTCTCCTCCATTTATTATTAACTGTTCTACGTGAACATCAATTATATGTTCTTTTTTTTACATGTTGCACGCAGTTGTCCCACAAATCGCCCGGTAAATTATTCATTAGTTCAGTACAAAACGTTAACACGTCTTTTATTTTATATGTGTTATTATGCTTTGCCACTTTGTTTTTAACGTAAGCCCAAATAAGTTCAATTGCGTTGAACTCACGGCGATCACAACAATTTAACATCATCACCAGGCATTTCTTTTACTATTGTTTCAAGCAAATACACTTTTTTGTGATGACAGGGTGTCGCCCTGATTAATAATTCCGCTCTTGTCAAATGGTTGAAATTAGTTGTTCCTTCTGATAAGGATATCTTTTGTTTCTCCATCCAGAAAATGATGTCTGCCTTTCGCCAGGGAGTCGTAGGATTTCTAAAATTTTGATCCAGCATAGTATGATAAGGTCATCGATCATAACTACAAGATTTTTCTAAAACAGCCTTAAACCACCCCTCAAAGTGTGCCGCATCAATTTCTTCATGATAATCATTACTGCCCTTTTGTCCAATGAAACACTTCAGCATTCCATCAACAAATCCTCGACAACTTCAAATATGAAAGAATAATTACGCGTTTTCCAGAACCGCGTGGTGTTTTTATACTTCCTTGAAATCCGTTTACTTCCCATAAATATTTAAAACAAGAATATAAGTTATGTGCATACTAAAAGAAATGGCGTATTTTTATTAGGCTATTATGTGATGAAGGCGTATATATATGATAACAAATACATTTGTTAAGTGTACATGCAGTACTCCTCGAAAACGATCGAAAGTATCATGCCTTTCCTCTGTTGACACATCCACCTGCCATCCTTTGGTCTGTGTATGATTTGCTCCACACCATGTTTCATCCGTGTAAAACATCTCCCAACCGTTATCACGAAAATGCTTTATTCGTCCCAAAAATTCGGCTCTTTGTGCCCCAACTGAAGGGTATTCCATTAAAATAGGTTTCTTATTAAATTTTTTGTAAGTAACCTTTAGACTTATTAACCATCTGCGTAGGGTACTTGTGCTTATACGTGGGAAATCTTCAACTTCGTCATTTAATCTAGTGTGCACTTCTTTTACAGTAGGAAACTTTTCTTCAACGTAAAAGTCCAACACCACCGATCTAATAACATCCGAAAGATACTCTTCTGTAGTAACAATAGGGCGTCCAATACCGGTCCTTGGATTAGACATACCGTTTTCGTGTTCTTCTTCAGCTAATACTCGATAAACGGAGGGCTGGGAGATGTTAAGACACTTTGCCGTACATTCATTAACTTTATTCACATACTCAGATAATCCACCCTATTTCCCTTTTTCAAAATATTTTTTGGCATTTAATATTAGCCCCTTTTCCGCCAATGTAAAAGCTTTTGGCATTTTGAATACATGTTCATCAAGACAACCGAACTTCTACAACAGTACTGTGGTACCTAATATGTAATTTGTAACAATTTCACGTTACTTCCAAAAATATATTACCCCTAAGAACATTATAATTGGCTGTAATGTAACAGGAAGTGCATTATTGTTACGGTATTTTCCAATTTCACATTCTACATAATTATTTGTTGATTTTTGTAGTTTACTATTTATAGTTTCTGCTGTCCTCATTTAATATGCCTTAAATTGTATAATTTAAATAAAAAAAATTCATGTGCTCATAACAGATGTGTTAATTAATATTCTTAATAAATCGGCCGATAAAGTAATATCATTCTTAAATGAACGTTTATTTTAGCAGTGTGAAACTCGATTTCATGCAAGCGACAGCATTCATATTGAGTCGTCGATCTGAAGCTCGTAACCCATTCTCTCTCTCTCTCTTGACTGAGAATTTAATTATTTATTAATTAGGGTTATACTACATAATAAATGCCTATACTTTAATACGGAACGTTAAAAAACAATTTAAACCTACATGTCGGTCCACTTAAAACGAAAATATTTGCATTTTCAGCAAAGTTTGCACATATCGAGAACACATCATTTTTTTTCAAAATTTGAAATTGCCGTTACCTCTATATTACTTTGATATGCCACTGGTTAAAATTTCACACATTTTAAGACAAAAATAAGGAAGCTACGAGGGCTGTAACAGACCGTATGTAAAACGCTGGCTGCAAAACTACATTTTTTATAATTTAATTTTTAATTTACAAAGCGTCTAAAAAATTTATATTTTCTGAGTGTTATTATATGTCTACAGGGAAGATCTCTGCCAAGTTTCACATCAATTGGGACAATAAAAAAGTTATAAACTTTCAAACTGACCTATCTTGCTTTTTGAAACCGATAGTAGACAACTTATGTTGCACAGATGTTTACCACATTAGTACAAACAGTTTTTATTATTACTCTCTATGATAGTTGGCTAGAAAAAAAATACTATTATGTGTACAGACGTCGCCACTGGGGACAAGGATAGAGGCTTTTGGTTATGGAGAGTATTTTGCATTATCTACATTTTGATCTGAATAAAAGTGAGTCGTAGCAAAGCACCCTTGGTAAACTAGTATGTTATAGAATGGGAGAAAAATATGTACAATACTATTATTTGAAGAATTAACGACAATTGTGTATAAAAATTGTAAAATTAGCAACCAAAAACACTTTCACTTGTCATCACAACATGAAATCAAACAAGTTTTAAATTGTTATTAATTTATTATAATTGCAAAAAATTTATTATAAAACTGTCTAACCTGTTTAAAAACAGAGTACGGTACTTTTACAATAATACAATAAAACAAAATATTAATATTCAATACACCATTTCATATTATAATACTCAAAAATAACATAGAAGGTAATAAATGTATACTTATTAACAAATTTTCAAACATTATTCTGGAGGATTATTAAAATAATCTACATATTCTCCAGGTGGTGTTGCTGCTCTTGGAATACGACCTGGTAATTTTAATGAAACTGTTTCTGTTTTAGAAGTAGATCCTTTTCCAAGTTGCTGTGGTCCAGGTACTTTTCTTTGTCCACTTTCTCTTTGAATTACTTGTAATAAACTATAACTAGGTAACCAAGATTTATCCTTATAGGCGGTTGCTACAACATTACGATTTGGTTCAGGATCATAAGCAGCACTGTCGCAACCGAAATGTTCGCAATATTCATGAACAAAGTGACGTTTATCACGATTCATAGTTTCAAATGAATAAGCTCTACTCTTTTGTTTACTTTGCTTAGCTAATTGAACTAATTCTGTTAACTTTTCATGTATATATTGACAAAATTTTGGATCCTTCTTAGCCCATGCACGCATATAGTCTGAATATCGAGGTGTTAATTTAGAGCTTAAATCAGGATTTCGGATTTGTAAACCTATTGCTAACCTACGGTTACGTTCTATTAGACGACACTCTTCATTGCAATCTAATCTGTAAGTCAATCATTAGTTATTACGTACGTAATAATAAATAGTTCGTATACTCACATTTTAAGAGTGGCCCGCTTTTGCCCACTAACCAGGTCTGTTATGTCAACTGTATTTCCTTGTTGTATTTGCTCTAATTTACTTGAGAGTTGGGCCATCGCAATATTTTGATACTCTGCAGAAAGATCTATGCAAATGCGAGTGCCTTTGCGTAGTCCACATTGACAGGTAACTTGTACTGGTTGTTTACATGGAGTCTCTGGGCATGGTGGAGCATGACAAGGTAAATTGCAAGGATGGCCGCATAAATTACGAGGTTCTGCACAAGGTTGGATACATGAAGTACGACAAGATCCTTTGTGACAAATTTGCACACACTTATGCTTTCCACAAGGCATTTCTTTTCCACAAGGCAACCCACAACTGAAATCGCTTTGATGGCATGGAATAGTAGAGCGTTGCTCATGTTTACCATGACACCAGCGTTTAGTTAAAATTGCACATGGTGGACAAGGACCTGGATGACAGGGATGATTAGCCCCGTGACTACAGCTTCTTACTCTAGAACATATTTGATCACATGGAGGAGGTCGTGTTCCACATGCTACTGGAGGATACAACACACTAGAACCGCATTCACAATATAATTCCTCAAAACTTGTACGCCAGCAAGGAGAACATCTTCCTTTATGACAAGGTTCTGCACATTTGTGTTGTCCACAAGATAGCAAACGATTACACGGTAATGGACAAACATGATCAACTTCAATGCAACAGAATTGATTACATTTATGCTTCCCACATAATCTTTTCTAAAATTGAAATAATAAATGTAAAATATTTTAGTAAAATCACTTCTCACCTTTATACATTTTTTTTCACAACGAGCATCATCTGCTTTAGTTGTAAGTTTCGTACAAAGAATTTCTTTATCCATATGACCGCAACGGCAACGAATCATAGTTGTTTTTGGACATGGGCCACATAGTCCTTCATGACATGGCATATTACATTTGTGAGGGGCACTGGGTTGTCCGCATTGTAATATTTTTGAACATACCTAAAATATTAATGTTTATTCAAGATGTTCAAATAACCATTATTACATATTTATCCACTAACATAAGACAAAACGTTCGGCCGTTTCATCCGCTAAATTCTTTTTTAATAAATCACTTCCAGTTAAACCAGAAATTTTATTGAAGATGTGGTAATGTAAAAATATCCTAATACATATCTATTATAGGTCATACTGTAAATTTAACTGTACATTTTATATAAATAAATACAAGTTAGTCAAAACCATTGGTTTTATTTTGTTACAAGCAAACTATTGAGTAAAAAGACATGTTTCTAACAAAAATTGTATGTGTCGAATTGGGCTATACTTTAAAACTATTTTCAATATACAGGGTGAGTCAGAAATACGTAATTAACGCTTTGGAGACTATCGGAACATATATATCCACACAAATTTTTAAACTGTCTACTGGTTAAAATTTAACCTGTTTTGTACCGGGTGGTCAGGTAAGAATGCAAAGTGCTGTTTCTCGGAAACTAAGAAACTGTGGAAAATATTTTCAAATTTGCAAAATGACCGCGGGGGCGTAACCAGCATCCTAAACTTTTAAAGTGATTTTTTACTGAAATCCACCTGGTAAATGTGCCAAAAAATTATATGCTTTTTAAAGCTCAGCTTTATTCGAGTAATTTTTGCGCTCTATAAGCGTCTCCAATCCATAAAAACCTTTTTTTATGGATTGGAGATGCTTAAAGAGCGTTTATTCGTTTTCTGAAAATGTTCTTTTGGCATATTTTGGAGAACTAACTGAAAAATATAAATCATCGTCGTTATGGGCACAGTATTCGATGTTAAGAAGTACTCTTAACATATATCATAACATCAACATTGAAAATTATGGAAAATTACGTGCATTTCTTAAACGAAAATCTGCAGGTCATCAGGCGAAAAAGCAAAAACGTTTTCTTCAGATCAAATTACTGAGTTTATTAACAGTACATCGGACTATGAATATCTGGCAACAAAGGTAAGAAATTGGTAAACTACACTTAAACATATTTGAGTATTTACAGAATAACATTTTAAGGTTGCACTAATTACGGGGGGCCTGTCGTGCAAACGAACTGTATGCCATGAATATTGAGGATGTTAACTAAAAACAAATGTAGTTAGAAAATTTACAGTAACTGGCAATTTCTATCACATTTGCAAGAAATATATTGAGTTCCGCCCCGCTAATGTTAAATGCAATTAATTTTTTTAGTTATGAGAAGGGAAAGGTCACATCTCAAAAAATCGGCATTAATAAATTTGGATTAATGGAAGAAATATTGCTACTTTTTTAAAATTACCAAATCCGGAAATGTACACGGGACACTGCTTCCGAAGATCTTCCGCTGCTTTACTTGTACATGAAGGTGGCGATATTACTACCTTGAAAAGACACGGTGGTTAGAAATCAACAGCAGTTGCTGAAGGATATGTAGATGTATCCATGAGAAATAAAATTGATACTGCAGATAAAACATTAAAATCGCTAAAACAAAATTCCACCACAAAAAAATGAAGTACCATCCTTGTCAACTAACGAGCCAATTAATATGGGCCTCAACTCCAAACCCTCATTAATTTTTAACAATTGTTCAAATAATATAACAATTAAAGTTATTACTAACAATAGCAATAATTAAACTTCGTTGTTAATTTTATACATTTCAAGTCGCATAATGTTGATTTTCTTATTATTAAACTTGTTATCTTTAAAGTTGTATATAAATTTTGTTATACATTAGCCTGCATAGTGTTATAGCATTCTTGAACTGAACGGCAACTAATGTTGCTGAAACTTGTATCAAAACGTAGATTGTCATAGAAAAAGTATAGTATTCTACTCGCGTGTAATGGCTATTACTCACAAGGGTGGAGTTTACAACACGAGGTGAAGGCTATCATTACACGCTCATTAAATAATATACTATATCTACTTTAAAAAAAGTCGTTTTTAATTCCAGCACTTTATTACAATTATTCACTATTAACTCCCTAGAAATATTTAATAAATACTATTGAAACGAACAAGGATGTGGTTTTGTTATTTTTATAAACCTACACTACTGTAGGTACACCACAAAGTTAATCTGAACTCTGTTCAATATCATTGGGCCCTTTTATAGATACATTTCACACAGAACTCTAAAAATATATAATTACGCCATTGTTTATATAATCTATATAAAGTATATAAACAAGGATTACGCTTAAAATCTAGACACATAAATATTACAAGGCTCGAACTGTAATTGGAATATCCTAATATCCTATGGTTATTGAAAACGTTCATTTGTATATGATATATATTTTTTTCCAAAATAATTTAACGTTTACAAAGTATATCAACCTTCATTTCAAACTAAAGAAATATTTAGAAATTAAAACTGTCCATTTCATTAAATTTATTGTTTTGTATTAGGGGAATGCTTTAATTCTTTCCAATATCAGTTGTTTACATAGACGGAATTCCTATAAACAATAGTGCTTTGTTTATTTGCATACAATGCTCCTGCAAGGTTGTAACACATTTAATAAAAAGAATGTATGCTGTTTACAAATATTTGCAACTTTATTGTTATAGATAACTATAAGAAAAGTTACTGATTTGCATCCTGGAAATCTGTAATATTGCAACGCCAGATATGTGGATTTAATGTTTGCATCCAAAACTACGACCGTTTTGCATCCATATAAATGTTTCCAAATTTAACACAGTCATTGACTAACTATAATGTATATAAACAAGGGCTTTACTTGAATAATTATAATGTTTCAGACAAAGCCAAGTATCCTGTGAATTTATATACAACTCATTTGCCCGAATGTTTCCCACTAAAAAAACTATCAGGTGAAAAACCTCCAGTGAAATGGTTTACACAGGAGTTAAAAGTGAAGAGAGATATTCTCTCTTCTCTTAAAATTATATGCGATTCCGTGAAAGAACCCTATTTATGGCATAGATATAAAGAGTTAAAAACTGACTACAAGAAATCCATTATTGAAACCAAGAAATCTGCTTATAATAACTTTCTACTACAGTCAAATAATAAACCCAAAGACAGTTGACGATTCGTAAATTACGAATCCAATAGAGGTAAAAATTCAATACTCAATTATTATTTTTCCTCCATCGCTGAACAAATAGTTCTTAATTTACCTCAGGTTTCATCAACTGCACATAATTTTATCGAACTGGCTCCGAAACCAGACAATTTGTGTTTCTTGGAACCTGTCTCAGCATATGAGGTTTTTGAAGCCATCTGTAGCCTGAAAAATTCCCGAGCTACAGACTATTTTGAATTAAATACACATATTTTAAAAGAAGATTTATTAAACACTTTCACGGAGATGAAAAATTCATGTTTCGAACAGGGAGTTTATCCAAGAGTTCTTAAATTTTTTAAAGTTATCCCAATTTTCAAAAAGGTGACCTGACAATGTCTGATAATTATCGGCTAATTTCAATAATTGTTATTTTTGGCAAAGTAATTGAAGTCCTGTTGAAGACTAGATTATCTAACTTTTTTGAAAAACATGATTTACTATCAGCACCACAATTTGGATTTCGTAAAAATTCATCAACAATCAAGGCCTTGCAAGGAATTATAACGAACGTAGTCGACGGCCTTGAGGCAGGTGTTTGCTCAGTTCTCATAATGTGCGATTTAAGCAAGGCCTTTCGACTGCGTTCCACATGATCTCATACATAAACTTGTACATTACGTAATAGTAGGGGTCCCTTTGGATCTCATAAGATCTTATCTTTCTAATAGAATGCAGTTGGTAGCTTATGATACTGGCGAACGCTCTCAACTTAAAGAAGTTATGCATGGTGTGCCGCAGGGATCCGTTTTGGGGCCTCCTACTATTCAATATTTACATAAATGACCTTTGTTATTACCTGCAAAACTCTGTTGACTGCTTCTTATTTGCAGATGATACCAGTCTTTTAAATAAACACAATAATTTTGATACTTTAATGGAGATGTCAAACACATCTATAAATCAAGTTAAAAATTGGTTCTCTGCTAATAATTTTCGGCTAAACGAAACTAAGACCCAGACACTAGTAATAACAAGCAACACTAAACTAATCACTAGTAAAAGTTGTAAGCTTTTGGGCATCACTTTGGATGAAGGGCTAACTTGAAGTGTGTACGATGGAGCAAAACGATATGCTCAAAACAAGAGGACCTGAACAAAGAAAAGGAAATATCGCTAGGACACACAAAGAAAATGGCTACCCCGATCTAACAGCTAACCTAAACAGGGAAAGGGTAACCGAAAAGAAGAACCTAAATATACAGCGATAATACCATATATACAAGGTACCTCAGACAAAATACGAAGGATAGGCAGCAAATACAAGATACGCACTGCCTTCAAATCGACCAGAACGCTCAGGGAATACTCACCAAAACCAAACCATACAATGAAGATCAGAATTCCAAGAATTGTGTATATAACCTACCATGCGAATGCTGCAGAGCATACATAGGAGAGAGTAGTAGACCACTCAAAGTGAGAACACAGGAACACAAGAACAACGTCCGCAAGGGCGAAGTAGAAAGATCAAGAATCGCCGAACATGTCTGGAACGAAGACCACCACATCCAATGGGATAACATACAGATAGTGGCAAAGGACGAGAACACAACTCGTCGAAAACTCAAAGAAGCCACATACACCGCACTAGCAGAAAATCGAATAAGCCAAGCTACTGTAGAAATGAAACCCATATGGGTTCCAATAATGCGCAAAGAGCTTAAGCGCAATACATCTGCGCAAGAAGTTACTGCGCAACATGCGCAATAAACTTCTGCGCAACCACGAAAAGTTTAATATATATATATATATATATATATATATATATATATATATATATATATATATATATATATATATGCGCGAAGAGCTTAAGCGCAATACACCTGCGCAAGAAGTTACTGCGCAACATGCGCAATAAACTTCTGCGCAACCACGAAAAGTTTATATATATATATATATATATATATATATATATATATATATTGGATTACTCCGTGGCTCAGTGGCAAAGGTGTCAGACTAGTAAGTGAAAGGTACCAGGTTCGAATCTAAGAGTAGTCAAGTGCTTGGGAAAAAATATATATAACATATGAATTCGACTCAAGTGCGAAAACAGTCCTTCTCAGGACTAAGCCTGATGACGGAAGCATAGTCCGCTTCCGAAACGTCGCGCTCAAAAAGCATAAACTGTGGAAATAGGCCGATCAACTCCACTAATAGGAAACCACAGTTACAAAACACTTATAATACAGAATAACTTGGAAGGGTCATGTTGAATCGCTCAGTCACTTGTTGTCTAGTAATATTACCTTATAAAACAGCTTAAGAGTACAGTAAATATTAATGTCTTAACATCAATTTACTTTGCCTTAATTCACTCACGTTTGAGTTATGGAATTATTCTTTGGAGAAATTGTGTTCATTCCATAAAAATTTTTCGCTTACAGAAAAGAGCAATCCAAATGATGCTGAGTGTTAAACTTAATGAGCAGTGCAGACCTTTGTTTACAAAACTGCGAATCGTGACGTTAGCATCAATGTACGTATATTATTCGCTGTTAGAAATACATTTAACGCAAAAACTTTTTCCAAATATTCAGACCATCTCGTGGGCTCGACAATTTAGTTGTACCTTTATTTAGATTAACTAAATCCATCAAGAATAGTTTGGACTATAATTTATATAATAAAATCCCAGATGTGATTAAAAAATATCCTGAGAATAAATTTAAGACTGTCATCAAAAATGTTTTTCTTCTTCTATTGTATTCTATTCTATAAAGGAATATTATAAATGTTCAGATATATTTGTCTGAATGCAGATGTGTGTTTGCGTGGAATCTAGTGTTTTTAATTGTGAATACCATTAGTTAGTTCTTTATCAATATATTTTTTTCTCTTTGTACAGCAGTTTTGAGTTTTGTAAATTTGTAAGTTGGTATGTGCCTACTATATTACTATTTCTTTTTGACGTGCTATAAACATTTGTAAATTTTGTAACATAGCGAATAAACTATCTGGCCCACTTGTCTTTTACTTCGGGTTAAGTTTGTCTGTATAGGCATTTTTATTCCAGATGAGTCGAAAACCACATTCTGTAAAAGAACTAGAGGAGGAAGCAGAAAATTATTTACCAGTGGCAGCGATTCGGAAAGCGATCCATTTCATGGCAGTAGCGCATCAGACTCTGATTATGCCCCTTCAGACAGTGAGATCGAAGAAAATGAAATGGAGATTGCCTCTGATGGAACCGAAGCGTCAAGTTCAATTGAAGATCAATTACATGGAGAAGAACAAGAGGTCGCGCAGCAGAGTGTAGATCAGGGAAGCCCAACCTGCAGCTCGCAAGCCACGTGGCAACTTTTAATGTGGCTCACTTAATTAACTTGGGCATGAGAGGTAAAGAAATATTTCCTCTATAAAATATAAGGCCACTGTTAATGGCCATAATTTGGTTTTATTAAATTGTTACGCCCCTGACCAGTAATTTTTTCATTTCAAAACGACATCACCTGAAGCGCTCTTCGTGATGTACAATACCGATTTGCTTGCGCGCGGCTCGTGGCGTTGTAGCAGCGCGCTAAAAGCCAAGTAGCCAGATAGTAGCTACTGAGAGGGCAGTGGGAGAGTTTCGTTGCTTTTCGAATACATTTATGACAGAGCTTTTGTTTATACGAAGTTGTGTATTAACTATCAAGTGGTTTCATCAAGGTATAAAATTATTGTTCTATTTATGTTAGTCATTGTTAATATTAGCAATTACTTTGCAGTTACAGTTACACTAATCATGTCGGCACAGGAGTCAGAGAAAAGAAGAAACGTGTATACAACTATAATTTTTATGAAGAGTGGGAAGAGAAATACTTCTTCATACATTTGAAGAACAAATGTATTTGTCTTATTTGCGGATCAACAGTTGCTGTTGGGAAAAAATGCAACATAGAATGACATTTCACAACAGTTCATAAAAGGTATGATACTGAATATCCTCCTAACAGTAATTTAAGAAAATGTAAATTGAATGAAATGAAAGCCGCATTAATTGCCCAACGATCTTTGTGTACCAGACCCGTGAATAGAGTAAAAGCTGCTACTATTGCATTTTGTAAGATAGCACATATACATGCAATAAAAAACCTTTTAATGATGGTAACATAAATCGATGCTTGCTGCATCAGACATCTTGTTTCAAGAATTTAAAATTAAGAATGAAATTATGTTAGCTGTGCAGGAAGTTCAATTAACGAGAAACTCAGTAACTCGTAGAATAGAAGTAATGTCTGCAAATATCAGAGAACAGTTAAAGATGATTTACAAAAACGTATTTTCCTAAGTTTACAGCACGATGAATCAACAGATACACTGTAATGTAGCACAAATAAATATTTTTATATGAATGGTTTTCAATGATTGCTCTGCAAAGGAAGGTATTCTGTCAGTTCCGCCATTAAAAAGAAATACACGTAGGCACGACATATATGAAGTTGTTAAAAATCACTTTAAAGAAATTAATCTTTCACTTCAAAAACTTGTGTCAATAACAACAGATGGCGCACCTGCCATGATTGGTTCATCTGTTGGATTCATCACGTTTTGTAAAAACGATTCTGAGTTTCCATTTTTTTTCATAATCACTGTATCATACATCAACAGGTATTATGTACAAAAGTCCTGCATTACGAACACGTAATGAGAGTTGTACTAAAAATTGTCAATTCTATTCATGCCAGACCAATTCAGTGCAGATTATTCAAGGAACGGACTGATGAACTTGATGCTGAGTATGGAACTTTAATGTTACATTCTGAAATTAGGTGGCTTAGTAAGGGAAAAGTCCTGCAACGATTTTATAGCTTCTTCCAGAGATTCTACAGTTTGTACAATCTAGAAACGAAAATTATGCAGAATTTAGTGATTTAGTATTCCTTACGGATATCACAACTAAAATGGATATCTTAATCTTGAATTTCAGGGAAAAGGAAAAATTATTATTGATTTGATTGGAAGTATCAACGCATTTAAATCAAAATTAAATTTGTGGATAGCCCAAATAAAGGGATGTAACATTGGTCATTTTACAAATTTGGAGTACTATGTTAAGAAATATGAGAAAATTGAAACAAATAAATATTCTGAATCTCTGACTGACCTCAAAAATGACTTTGAAAGTCGATTTTCAGATTTTCGTAAGATTGGGCCAATTGCTTCATTCATTTTGAATCTATTTACTGATACTGATATTTCTGAAATATCACAACAAATTGGAATTATGATAAATAAAAATTCTACTAATTTGGAGATGGAAATAATAGATTTTTAATCTGATCCACCGCTGAAAACAAGAATATCACAAACAGATTTTTGGACACTCGTCGATGAGAAAATATATCCACTCTTAAAAGAAACGTATCAAAGGCTACACTCCTGCTTTGGATCAACTTATCTATGAGAAAGTGGTTTTTCAACAATGACCTTGTTAAAATCAAAACACAGATCCAGAATAACTAATCAACATCTGAATAACTGCATGAATTTAGCGATAATATCGTATGTACCAGAGTACAAGAAACTGGCAGAAGAAATGCAGTGTCAGGTTTCACATTAATATGTTTTTCTTTTATTTACTTTGTAATTGAATTCTTAATAAAGTATATTATTATTATTATTATTACTATGTGGCTCGCCAAAAAATTTTAAATACTTAATTGGCTCAAGCCAGGTTAAAGATTGGGAACCAATGGCTATAGATGAATTAGGATTAGGGTCTAACGAGGAACAGGAATCAGCAGAAAATATATGGTTTGTCAATGATAGAAGTTTTATATCTCGTCATCCGTTTCCTCAACAACAAGTAAATTGTAATCTTGCTCGAAATTTGACTGAAATCGAAATATTTCTGAAAATTTTTCCCAAAAGTCTTCTAATGAATACTGCGTGTTGCACAAATTTACGTTTGAAGAAGAAAAAGATTATCATGAAATTATGGTAGTATTAGGGGTCACACTTATAATGTCTTACAACAGAGTTCTTACATTCAACTACTAATCGCTTGGAAATGCTGCAATCAAGAAAGCTTGTCCAGAGATCGATGAAGCTTTTGTTGTCCAAAATATACTTCAATGACCCTGTGAAACCTACAAATGCTGGTAAATTGTATTATGTTGAAGATGTTGTAAATGTATGAAAACCACTTTTCCAAAACTTCAGACTAAGACAACCTTCCAAAGTATAGACGAATCTATGGCTAAATTCAAGAGAAGATCTGCACTCAAACCCGTAAAATGAGGTATCAAGGTATGGGTTCGCAGTGACTCTTATACCGTGGCGTTTATGATTTGAATGTGTATGAGAAGGCAAAGATTCTGAAAACTCAGAAGGTAATTTAGGAGAAAGGGTGGTAGGAAAATTAATTAGTACCATTAGACACCCGCAAGTAGCTCTCTGCTTCGATAGATTTTTGCATCTGTCTTTTTACTTGATACAATGCCACATCCAGCAGTAGCTACTTTGATGAGACATAGAAAGAATATCTCTAAATTTATAACTAAACTGAATCGGGGCGATTCAGAATTTAGAGTAAATAATAATGGTAGTATAATCACCAGATGGTAGTACACTAAAGACTTATATACATACATAACCTTCACACCATTCCCTAGTGGGATAGACAAAACAATCCCTGAATCTTATTTATTTTTCATTCACAATCTTTCTCCATGCTTTTCTATCTCTACATACCTCCCTCGCTTCTGCAAGATTCATACATTGTCTCTGACATGTCCTTTTATTTTTAAAACTCCTTATTTTTCTTTCTTTTATCATACATTCTACTACATTCAGCCAAGTTATACGCCTCCTACCAGGCTCAGCCTTACCTCTAACCTCACCCACATATATTTGCTTCGTTAATTTTGCGTTGTTAATTCTCTCAATGTGACCAAACAAACGTAATGTGCTACTTTTATATCTATCCATCATCGTCTTTTCCTCGCCACATTCTTTATCATGTCCCTTCTCAGTAATTTCTATAACGTTAACCAAATAACTTTAAAGAGAGTACAATGGAATTTAATCTAACTGCCATTATACAAAATTTTATGCATTTTCAATAGTACATTCCAACGCCAACACATGGGAAGGGAAGCAACCGATTCTGTAGTTTTTAATTGTGAATTGACAGAACTGTCCGTAATTATTAATTAAGCCAATATATAGAATAAGTAATTTTGTAGGTAGAAAGTGGTACATTGTTATATCAATCGCTTCGTTATCTAATAAATAATAATTTTAGAATATATCAAAATAAGCATCAAATCAATAATTAATTTAATTATAATTAAAATAACTTCCGACGCTCCTACCTGAGCATAGGGAGAGTTGGAATTCCAATTGCCCCACTGCTAACATCTTGTACGTTATACGGGAAGGTCGTGCGGGCGTCCCGTTATCTTTATTGTACTTCTTGCGTTATTGCACAGTTCGAAGCTGAATTTATTTAAGAGTATGAGGTAAAATAGTAGTTGTAAATTGCTTATTTAACTTTAACTTAATAGACACTCGTTCCTGAATTAAATTTAAGTGTTTAATTTGTGTTAATACTTTCCCTGCTACTGATAACTGCATATTTAAAGTTGAACCGGTGCCATTTAATTAGATTGGGAGAGCTCGTATTTATTAACAATCAAGTGAAGGTTCCTTGTTTGTAAAAGGGGGACCTGTGACCTTTGTCTGCTAACATTTTAACCCGTTTCCACCCCTGGAACGGAGAATCTAATATCCGCCCAGCAGTGGTACCGTAAAATAAGATAAATACCGTAACTTATAATCCAGTCTGAATAAAAATTTTTCTTTCAAACGAGTCTTGATTTTTGTGTTGGTGTACATTAAGGGCGAGCTTCACTTGCCACTACCGAAACATCCTTTATAAACATTTTGTTTCCTTACCATTCCATGCTTATATTGTATCTGCTTAATTTGTGTTTATAACTTTAGAAACACATTTAGGAATACAATCCAAAATAATGATGCAATCAAGTACCCAACTTAGAAAAATTCCTTATTGGACCTTTAGATTATATTACAGTGGTGTCCAAAACGTCGATCGCGATCAACCGGTCGATTGCGCAGCTATTTTCAGATGATCAACAAAATCAGGAATCTGAAATATCTATATGTACATCACAAAGTAGATAAACAATTTTTTTCGACGTCAACCTCAACACAGCGGTTCAGCGCGCTACATGCCTGCGAATCGCTCTCAGTTGAATACCTTACACGCAAATGAGAACGAAACAGTTGATCAACGAAACAGTTGATCAACGCAATACTATCGATCGCGTCGCGCGCGCGCACACATTCAGTACTAATGCTGGCGGTTTGTCCCGCTCTGACCTCGCCCCGTTCGAAATACGAAGTCTGATAATAATGCGGTTCGCACTTCTTATTAACAGTTCGAATTTAGTATCTGTGTTAAAATTTAAAATATTCATAAATGAGTTAAATGAAATGATTTTTTGTTTCATATTTTCTTCATTGAAATAAAAGTTAGATAAGCAGGTAGGTAAATATGTTAGCATGAACCAGTAGATAAAAAAGTAAGTTGTTTTAAAATGAAAAAAAAATGTAAGCCCATGAATTTTTTTCTGGTCATCACATATGGTCGATCTTGGCAACACATTTATATAAAAAGTCGATTTTGGTCAAAAATTAGTGGACACCACTGCATTATAAGAATCTGGAAAGTCCAGCAGGATCATGATAGCAACTATCATTATTGCAGCCAAAGAGCCCATCTTATTAAGCAGTAAGTACTTAATAAACCACACTCACAACCATGCCTTCAATTCTCGGAAAGGATGAAAATCACTTGGTGCTAGGTCCGGACTATACGGTGGATGGTCGTAAACTTCCTAGTTGAACTGATTCAGAAGTTCTTTTGTAATGTTGGCATAGTGTGGTTGGGAATTGTCATGGACAAAACAATGCTTTGCTCATTCTACGACGGATTTCAGAAGCACAACGTCCTTCTGCTTGCACAAAACGCATTACATTTCTTAACATTTGGCGGAAGCACTGGTCATAGGGACCATGTTCTCATGCCCGTACCTCCGCTACGACTGACGCCTTGGAGCCGACAACGACAGAGGTTGTGGAAGCGCCACAACGCTCCCGCGTATTTCGTACTTCCTTAGCAGCACCATCTAAGGTTGAAAAAAATAGCCCTCGTAGCTGTATTATAAGATTATTAATCAAACGGTTTTCATACGGACAAAACGTCCAGAATATACTGTAGGCTAGTACTCTTTACTAATTTACTCAACACTGTGTGCATGTGCACACCATTCAAGTAATGCTAACAAAATACACTAGATTCCAGTTGCTCAGAACTGGAGAGGAGAGCTTAAACTAGTTGTTAAATTAAATAAATCGTCATGTAAAATATGAGACAAAATATGAAATATTAATTATATAAATGTACATACTTTTATAAAATTATATACATATTACCTTATCACAGCAAGGGATTGGATCAAGGCACGATTTTCTTTCATTCACCAATTTCGTTTGTCCACATGGGCAAGTATCAGTTTCACTAGGTGATTTAGAACAAGTGTTACATACTCCTTTATGACATTTCTGCTCGCATTTGTGATTTCCACATGATAACAGTTGATCACATATTCCTCCACATTCATACAATAATTCTCCATTTACTTCTTGTGTACAGTTAACCTTTTGTCCTTCTTTACCACAATAACATTCTTGTTGTAAAATTTCTCCACAAGGCTCACAATCACCTTCGTGACATTTACTTGTACAATAATGAATATTACAATTAAGAATTTTGTTGCAAATCTTTTGACATGTAACAGCAACACTTGAGCTACATTTCACAATTGGTTTTGTAGCACCACATCCACATGATCTTGGTACCATCACGGTACAATCCGGACATGGTCCAGGGTGACAAATTAAAGTACAAGTATGTAAACAACTTCGTCCTTTACGTCCACAAATTGATCCACAACTATGAGGAATACCACCTGGATCTAAAGTAGGCTGAATTTGTTTTTCGCAGTAACACTTGTAATCTTTAGGTTCATCTTGATATACATTTTGACAAGCTGGACATCTCCAACCTGATTCTAATTTTGAAGATTGGGCCCATTTTATTGTGCAATTTAAATGTAAAATATGATAACACTGCTTACATGACCAGATTTGATCTGTCAGACGAAGTTTCTCACAACAAACTAGACACTCTAGAAGACGACGAAGTATCAATTGTTCCAAGCGTTCTCTCTGTGACGCAGCGTCCACTGTAAATATAGTGTATTAGTATTACACTTACAAATTAATGTAAAAAATCTTTTTCACCAAAGAAGTACACATGAATAAAATTAATGTCTACTTGCAAACATACAGAAGCAAACAAATTCACGAATTAAAATGTAAAAATTGTGTGAAGTGGGATGTGATTATATGGTTGCCATATTTATCATTAACTGTATTTCTTTTAAAATTAAAACCTCAAGTAGGATTTGCACCCACAACCTCTACTTTGTTAGGGTAGAGCTCTTCCAAATGAGTTATTGATGAGGCAAGTCACACTCGATTCAAACTTAAATTGTATGTACTTCCCTAGTTACGATGTATTATACTATTTTTTAGATCACAGTCAACAAAGTAGGGGTCGTGGGTTCAAATCCCACTCGAGGTAATCTTTTACGGTTATACCCCGATTCTGCCCGTTTCAGCGGCAACCATCACAGCCGTTCCCGTTTTAGCCGAGATCCGCTTCAGTGGCCCCTGTTTCGGCGGTATACATTTTCCGCAGCCCCTTTATACAATCTGGTAATGATAAAAGAACGTGGACGTAATTACTTTTATTATAAATATTTCTTTTATCTTAAATGGTATTTAAATTTGCCAAAATAACAGCAACTTTCATAATAAATGAAATAACTTTTCCAAAAATGGATTTTTCGGTTTCCTTCGTTTATCTTCAAAAGCGCTTGGAATGTTTGATTTTTTAAGGACGCGGCCTACCCCATCAAATAGTTGATCTCGATTAATTCATGATTAGCAATTTGAAAATATTAAATTGTGAGCTATTAATTAAATTTAATTTATTCATATCGAATATGACCAATAATTACATTTTGTGATGGCTATATTTTCTATTCTTTTTTTCTGAACAACCAAAGTGCTTGATAAGTTAATTCATTTTTTGGTTGACGTTATGCTAAGGCAACTAAGTCCACTTTCCTACTAAAACGGGGTCCGCTGGAACAGGGGCCGCTGACACGGGCCACCGCCGAAATAGGGGGTCGCTGAATAGGGGTTATGCCTCTTTTAATGTATGTACTTTAAAAGTTAATTTTAAAAGAAATGCAGTTAATGATTATTATCTGTTTTCAAATTTCATAGCTACTGCGAATAATAACAAGATAAACCATTGAAATATTGAATAATATAGGACATATTTATGAAGCATTGTGTGATTTTTGATTCTCTTTAACACAGCGTAAAAATATAGAAGGTTGTCTGTTTGAGAAGTGTTAATCTTGAATTTCAAGTTTCGCAGGTTTGAACATATATTTTGAACACCCTGTAGCATTTATCTCTAATATTTCTTCTTCAGAGCATAGGCCTAAGCTTGGTATTTCCTTGGTTCAAATATAAAAGTTTTCCTAACAAAACACAAGATAGTAAGTAATATGTTAAACCTGTAAATGCGTTTTTTTTTTTTTAGATAAAATTGGAATTATTTCAAAAATTGTAAATTTTACATGCATGAAACCTATATAAAGTAGAATCGTAGAATCCAAAAATCGAATGATATACAGGGTGCCCCATTAAAAAATATATCAACTTTGTTTTGTCCTGGTTTTTTTTAATAGTCTGTAGAATCAAAAATAATTTTAAATGTGCACACTTACCAGCCATATAATATGACAAATACATTCTATTGGCAAAGTTTACCCATACAGCACCAGTTTACTTTACTCCATCGTTGACTCACCTTGTACATTATAAAGTTATTTAGCTTTTTCATATAAGCTCCATAACTGTTATAGAAGGCTTATATTCGCGTTTTCAGATTTCATAAATGTATTTGACATCGTAATTATTAATGGTTTTAAATTATTATTACTTACTGAAGATGATAACTACAATTGTTATCAAAACATTTAAATAAATAAATATTTACGGTATAGTTCAAGTTACCCTTTACATTAATATTACAATACATTGTTAACATCTAACGTATCATTTAATTGCACCGGATGGGCAAACAAACTAGGTAAGCGGCTGTGTCTCAAGGTATGCCAATCTGAAAACAATGGGAAACAATTTTTATTATGAATGTGGCCACGAGAAAATGCTGGCAATTATTTTGAAGTTCCATTTCACCCCTAGGGGGCGCAATTAATAATTACATAAAATTCTAAATTTCTCCCAAAACTCCTATATAAAGATATACCCTTGACAGTTAGAAAGTCTAGATAATTCTGCATAATTTTGGTTTAAGGTTCATTGGCGTACTGCCCATAATAAGAGTGGTGGAGCTATTGAAAGTGTAATCATTAAAATTGCTGTAAATTCTAAACCACTTATTCAATTTTAGTAAAATACAGCTTGTTTAGAAAACAAATGTAAGTATTTTAAATTGCCGTTCCCATTGTTGCACAATAGTTCCTAATCAAAGTGTTAGAGGGCGCAATTTGTTATATTAGCTTTTTTTCATTTTACTACGAAAATTTAAATCACACAGTATATTTTTGACATCGTATTCGAAAAGTAGATTAAATTTGTGAGAAAAACGTAAAAACTGCAAGTTGATATCTTTGCTCGTTTTAAAGTTATAGCGAAATGAAATTTTTTTTAACACTTTAATTGACGAAGTTAGCTTAGCCGAAGTGGATAAATGTTGGTCTCATATTAAAGACTTAGCATAACCTTCACGCCATTCCCTTGCGGAGTAGGCAAAACAATCCCTGCCTCTTATTTATTTTTCATTCACAATCTTTCTCCATGCTTTCCTATCGCCGCATACCTCCCTAGGTTCCGCAAGATTCATACATTGTCTCTGACATGCCCTTTTATTTTTAACTCCTTATCTTTCTTTCCTGTACCATAGATTCTATTACATTCAGCCAAGTTTTACGCGGCCTACCAGGCCCGACCTTACCTCTAACCTCACCCACATCTATTTGCTGCGTTAATCTTGTGTTGTTCATTCTCTCAATGTGACCAAACCAACGTAATGTACTACTTTTATATCTATGCATCATCGTCTTTTCCTCACCACACTCCGTCATTATGCATTCATTTTTATCTTGTCCCTTCTTGTTTTACCACGTGCCCTTCTCAGAAATCTCATATCCACGGCATTTATTTTCCTTCCGTGCTTTTTGACATACCCATGTCTCACTTCCATACAGTACTGACGGGACGAATACGCCATTATAGATTGCTCGTTTCGGAGCTAGGCTTATGCTTCCAATCACTTTCCTTCCAGCGTTGATCCTTCGTCCAATCTCGTCCTCCATTGTACCATCTGCAGTAAACATTCTACCGAGATATACCAGCTCGTCCACTTGCTCCACAATTTCATCTTGCAGAGTAAATACTCTACTCTCCTTTCCACCTTCCCGATTGAATACCACAATCTTAGTTTTGTTCACGTTTACCTTTAGGTCCATGCTCTCACAGACTGTATCAAACTTCCTCAGAGAGGTTTGCAGTTCATCCGAACTGTCACTTAATAAGTCTGTGTCATATACATACACCAGAAGTCGTACACTTACGTCACCAACCATTACACCATTTGTATCGGTACATGCTTGTCTAAGACATTTATCCATGTATACATTGAACAACCACGGTGACATAACAGCCTTGTCGCACTCCTTGCTTAGTATTAAAGTATTCACTCACCCATCCTCTCACCCTAACACATTCCCGACTACCGTTGTATACTGTCCTTATTCCATTTATTAGACCTTTATTTACGCCATATTCATTTAATATTTCCCACAGCTTCTCCCTATTCACTCTGTCATATGCTATCTCCAGATCTACAAACGTACAGTACAACTTTCTTTTTACCTTTAAACACTTTACTATCACCTGCTGGAGAGCAACCATCTGATCGACACATCCTCTCCCTGGCATGAAGCCACCTTGCACATCCCAAGTCTTAGTTTGTGTAGTTTCTCTTAGTCTATCAATCAGTATTCTTCCAAATACTTTACCAGGTACGCTGAACAAATTTATTCCTGTGTAGTTCTTACAATCACTCTTGTTCCCCTTACCCTTATACAGTGGTACAATGATAGCGCTCTTCCAATCCCTCGGCACTTTTCCACACATAAGGCATACATTGAATAATTCACACAATCTTCGTACAAGCTTTGCACCACCATACTTGAGCATTTCACCAGTGATTTCATCTACGCCTGCTCCCTTGCCGTTTTTCAATCTTCCTACCGTTTTCTCTACCTCATTTATTCCAATATCCTTCTCAGTTTCATTCACCATTCCTTCTATATTTTCCTTATTTAACCCTTCAGTCTTACTTGCCTCACTACTGTACAGCTTTCCTAAATATATTTTCTCACTACACAATCTATTTCGTTGCTAATATTCATCACTCCTGCAGCGTTCTGTTTTGGGCCACGATTTGTATTTTTGTTTCCTCAAAATCATTCTGCATTTCTCTCCTTCCACAGCCATCACTTCCTTTTTAATTATTCTCACTGCCTCCTACGCTTCTTTGTTACTTAATTACCATGCCTACCTCTAACATTCCACGTACCGACTCGCCTTGCACAGTCGTCAGCAACGGGGCCTGTCTGTTTCGACCTTGACCGCCCCTTGTAACCAGGTCGATCCGAGGCAATTGTATTGTTCTCTTGAGTAATAACATAGCGAGCAAACCGGTTACTGGTCAAATCGTGCCCCGGACGGTATCGTCCTACTACCGGACAGTTATTTGTCTACTGTCACGACATAATAGATGGATATAAATTCATATTAAAGAGATACTTGTTAATCTAATTAAAGGCCAACAGTGATTTTTAATGTCTACCATATTGCTAGGGGGCGTTTATAATAAGAAAATAAGCATTTACTTCAATTGCAATGATGTAAGTATTTATTATATCAATATCAAAAAGTAAATTAAATTTGCCATAAAAACGATACAAGATTTATTTTAATATTGTTGTTAGTTTTAGAGTTATAGCGAAATTAAAGTTTAATTTTAACGTGGCTCGCCCTGTAAAGTTCAAACAAAATCAAAAATCCGTTTTTAAACCCAAAAATATTAGGTATTTAATGCCTCGATAAATGTTCAAACTACCTTCCGTCACGTTCCAAACAATCTTGTTCGGGTGTATAAAATTGCTACTTCAATTCCGCTTACCTTAAACTTTTAACCTTCCCTAAACTAATTTTATTAATTTTACACAAATATGGTAGGTAGATACCGCCATCTAGCGCTTTGTCTTAGAATGTCTAATCAATGTTTAGTAGTAGACCGCGGAAACAAAAAACAAGCTTTAAAATAACATTGCATAGAAACGTCAAATTTTGATTAGACGTGGATTCTTGTCAATTAGGTTTATAAATATGTCCTTAATTCAAGCAAAGATATCAACGTACTGTTTTTACGGAATTCTTGCGAATTCAATCTACTTTCCGAATACGATGTCAAAAATATACCGTGTGATTTAAATATTTGGTGTAAAATGAAAAACTGATATAACAAATTGCGCCCTCTAGCACTTTTATTAGGAACCCTGCATTTGAAGGTTTATTTTTCTAAAATTGATTAAGTAAGTGATTTAGAATATACGGCAATTTTAATGATTACACTGTCAATAGCGTCCCCCACTCTTATTATAGTCAGTACGCCTATGAACCTTAAACCAAAATTATGTAGAATTTTCTCGACTTTCTAACGATGTAAGCAAAGATATATCTTTATATAGGAGATTTGAGAGAAATTTAGTATTTTATTATTTAATTTTAACTGCGCCCCCTAGCGGTGAAATACGGAACTTCAAAATAATTCCCAGCATTTTCTCATGGCCACATGCATAATAAAATTTTCCCATTGTTGTCAGATTGAAAGATCCTGAGATACAGTCGCTTACCTCGCTTTGCCCACCCGGTGTACACTGTGTTAATGATTATTAATGGTAACCCAGCTGTATGACTTAAAAACATCATTTTCTTCATTGTATTTCTTCAAAATTGTTCACATAATCAAATAGTTTCTTCTAGGTGTGATTAATCGTGTGTTTTGGTACTTTTGCAAGGAAGAATTGAGAAAATTAAGAGTAACTGATATAATGGATGAAGAAACATTTATTAAAAATAAAATACAAATTATTAAAACCATAGTTATAAGGGAATTGCAGTCACTAAGAAAAAGTGAAAAGTTTTGATTGTATCAATGTTCTTCGAAGTATTCACATTTTGCAACTTTTTTCTATGCAAAACGAATATATCAGCCAATTACAATTTTGGAAACATGAAGAGACCTAATTGAATAATGTCAATATGTTGTTGAAATCCATAGTTGCGGTGATTTCTCTATATGGTCAACGACCTACCAATAAAATTAAATGTAATTAATGCTATTCCAAAATTAATTTAGTCTTATGGAGGCGTGCGAATAGTGTCTAAGGCCTTTCAAACGATGGACAAAGACTTAAAAATCGAAGAGGTCGCGGTGTACTGTTTTAGTATTACAGTAAGAAGACGAAAAAGGATAGTCAATCGTGATAGATTTATTACTTTTAGACGGCCTGTGATTTGCGCTCAAAATCCAGTTAGCTGTTGACACTTCCCAATCATGTCCACGTGGAACAGCAAAAAAGCCGCAAGTGGTTTATGTTCATTTATTGTAGAAACCAGTAAAAATATAAAAATTACTTATTTTTTAAAATTTCCGACAATATGGCTTCTAAATAAAAATTAGACAATTTTGGCCCCATACTTTCCCAAAATTCCTCATCACGTTCTATCTGGAAATAGAAAATAATGATACAAAATAACCCATTGGGAATTATACACAGTGCGGTCGAATGAAAATCTTTTTGGTAGAAAAATAAGTGTACTGTAAAGGAAATGAAGGCAAAAATAACGAGGTATAACCAAACAAAACTTACACCATCTTATAGAGGACACTTTGGGGCGTAGGAAATGGAAATGTACAACTTTTTTTAGAACTTTGCAAACGGCGGTTAAACGTGACTGAGGTCGAGTTAGGAAAACTACGTATTTCTTAACATTAACCGTTGTAACAATTTAAGAGTTTATTATAAAATTCTGATTTTTTTGCATACCGATACCTGAAATATGAGCGCTTCTAACAGCAATTCAAGCATTTTGAAAAATTTAATTTTTTTTTTAAATAAAGTTACAAACAAAATTATCAAAATCGTGCATCCAAAACTTGACCCTGCGGCGAGTTATGTGAATTATTGAAATTTCTATATATATATATATATATATATATATATATATATATATATATATATATATATATATATATATATATATATATATATATATCGAGTCAAATGTAGCCAGAAAACGTAAAAGTTAAAAAATTAAGTCGCTACCTTCAATAGTTACAGAAATATGAATTTTTATTCAAGAGCTTTGGAATGCGCGTAAGCTTACCACGAAGCGCCGCGCGACGGAGTCAGTATTTTGCGTGAGTGCGTTATAGTGGAGTAAAATCGCTCTTCTAACTCGATGTTTTCTAAGGGTGCGTGACACCGAAGGTATAACCATATGAAACCTATACCATCTTGTAGAGGACACTTTGGGGCATAGGAAATGGAAATGTACAACGTTTTTTACTAGGACCGAACTTTTCTCAACATTAACCTTTGTAACCATTTAAGCATTTAATCTAAAATTCTATATGCGTTCTATACACCCCCAGTATGTAGTTCGTGTAACAATTTCCGCATGGTTGTTTTTTTTTGCTTTTTGGCGGTACACTCTTAAAATAGTGGTGAGTTTTACATTTGTAAGTTGTATATGATATTGTGCTGACAGGGTATTTTATTTTTGCACAGAAATGGCTTCCACCTTGTGGCAACAACCTCTGAGCGAAAAAGGCAGCTTCTTTTAGAATCTTCGGATGAGGAAAATGACAATAATTTATTTGGCGGCGAAGATTCTGATGAGGATCTCGATTATGTGGAAACTGAATCTGATGCTGAAAGTGAGGAAAGTTTTGAACTGGAAACTGAACAAAGACCTAGATCTCAAAAAGTCAACAGATTGTCAATCCTAAAAGAAAGAAGTGGTTACAAGTGAAGCTCAGAACTACCCGAAAAGCATGGAAAACGTAAGAGACGTAATTTGATTACCCATTTGCCAGGTGCTAAAGGTGCAGCAAAAAACATATCTAGTCCTCTCGAGGCGTCGAATTTGTTATTTAGTGGTGGGTTGCTAGTCCCCCATTGGGCGCCTCCCCAGGTGGCGTATATGGGAATGCCTCCTAGATATCGGTGGTACCGGGGAAATGAAATACCCAAGGCGAACCCAACTAGCATGGCACAGGGTAGCAGCTGTGACATTAACGGTATGAGGCTACCGAAAACTGTTTTCCTTAAAGACTCATGTTGGAAAACTCAAGGCGAGATTCTCATATAGAATTAACGGCTTGACAATGCGGTGCGGAGAGGAATGGAAAACTACTGCACTATCTTATTTTCCCAAAATAATGACATGACTGAAAACAAAACACGAAATGGTCGCTAGTCCGGGACACCCCTTCAATGGGGAGACGGTGCTAAGAATACCCTCGTCAGCCTATCAAGGGAAACATCTTAAAAGAATTAGAAACAAAATTAGAATAGAAACATGGTTATGTGCGTAGTTTATTTCAAGCAGGAAAACTAGACAATGTCAGTCGAGAGATGAAAAGGCTACACATAGATAGATAGAATAAGCGAAGTAGGATGACCCAACTCTGGAACGACTACAACCGATATGGGAACTTTATACTACTCGGGAAATACAGAAAAGGATCACTATAATGGAGTTGGAATCTTGCTAGGTAAAAATACCAATAAGTCCTGATGATACAATTACAAACAAATATAGGTCGACCGCTGATGATAGCGTAGCTATCGTAATGCGTTCAGTGTTTTTTAATTTTGTGTGGTACGTGGGTGTATTTTGTTTGTTACAGATCCTGCCACAGTTTCAGTGTTCGAGATTTTTCAAATATAGGTAAGCTGAACCTGATACAAGTATACTCCCCTACAGCTGACAAAGACGACAACAAAATAGAGGCATTTTGTGAACAATTATAAAATATCTTAAAAACAAGAAGAAATCGTGATCACTATAATAATGGGCGATTATAATGCAAAAATTGGAGAAACAAGACTTGAGGATTATGTTGGCAAATTTGGACTGGGGACTAGAAATGATCGCGGAGTGCGATTGCTGCAATTCTGAATAGAGTATTTAGTAACACCTTATTTAAACTACCAAAAGGAAGACTTTACACGTGGAAAGCACCAGGAGACAACGAAAACTGAATAATCAGAAACCAGATAGACTATATCCTAGTTAATAAGAAAGTTAGAAACAGCATAAAAGCAGTAAAAACCTGTACTGGGGCTTATCCGTTCACAACCCGGTTGTCCTAGATATGTTTCTCAAGCTGAAAAATAAACAAACACAATATAATAGGAGTAATAACAACATACACTTCCGAAAACTACAACAACGAGAAGTTCGAGAAAACGTAGCAATTGCTTTGAATCAAACACTTTGCAAACTAGAACAAGAAGATAGGAGAAATCTAGACAGCGAACAATTTTAGCACAACATCAAGGAAGCAATAGTGACAACTCAAGAAGAAACAAAAATGGTTGACTGACGAAATCCTGAAACTTATGGACGAAAGAAGGAATCATAAGAACAAAAATCCCACGAAATACAAACAGATACAGAACACAATAAGAAACAAAATTCGAATAGCAAAAGAAACCTGGATGGCAGAAAGGTGCAGAGAAATCAAAAAATTTGAACGACACGACACTACAACTAAGCGAGTGACAGGGATAATGGAAGATGACAATGGTACAATAATCACAGAAATGAAAGCAAAGTTAAAGCTATGGCAGCAACATATAACAGACTTTTAATGACCAACGAGCGGACCAACACAACTTAAGCGCTTCAGAAACATCACCAGAAATAATAAAAAGCGAAGTTGAGCGAGCTATAAAACTTGCAAAGCTGGGCAAAGTAACGAAACCAGACCGAGTTAACTGTGAAATTCTGAAATTGTTAGACAAAAATTCAATTTCAATCATTACTGATTAGCGTAGATCATCCAGGTGTGATGACTACCGACTCATAAGTCCTATGAGTCACGTTTTAAAAATATTCCTAAGAATTATACACACCAGAATATTTAACAAATGCAAGACTGAAACGTCAGACACCTAGTTCGGGTTCGCAATGGTATGGACACGAGTGAAGCACTATTATTTGCATTCAACGTTTTGTCACAGAGGTGTCTAGATGTTAACCAAGATGTATATGTATGTTTCATTGATTACAGCAAAGCCTTCGATAACGTAAAACACGAGAAACTATTACAAATATTAAAGAAGTTACACATCGATTATCATGATATACAAATAATTTCCAACCTTTACTGGTGACAAATGGCCAATGTGAAAGTCGGTTATACTCTTCCAGAAAGAATTTGTATAAAAAAGAGAGTGCGACAAGGATGTATCCTCTCTCCAATGCTATTTAACATCTATTCAGAATACATATTTCGAGAAGCATTGGAATAGGAAACAGCAAGAAACGGCAAGCTTATAAGCAATATTAGATATGCCGATGACACTTTAAAGAGTACCACATCTTCTTTGATTGAAGAACATCAGCTACAAGACTGTGCAGTGGTATATGTTGCTGGGTATATATGCCATAAATTACTGATGAAATTTAATTGTGCAGATTGTGAAAATCGCATAATTAGTTGCAATTCAAAATTAAATAGAATAGATGAATTATTATATTAGAAAAAATATATAGTAACAATCAGAGTTTTTCTACAGGATTAGAAGTCCTATAGAAGATATTGTTCTGTACGTAAAATTAATTTTAAAATGTTTCCACAAAATATTTGATGCCGACAAATCAATCACTAATATAAAGGTAATAATCAAAAGAGAAATAATGGAAAACTACATTTTAAAAACTAATTCCATAGAAGATATATGAAGGGGTGGCTGCAATCACCAGACAGCTCCATTTTTACAAACTTATGGGAAATCGAAAAAACCTAAAAAATTTAAATTTTGTTTCTATGTGATTTTCTTTTTTCTGCGGTAAAAGCATATAGAAAGAGAAGTTTTCACGTAGTTTTTGTAAATATTGCCAATACTATGTTTTAATAAATGAACATAAAAAAAATTGGAGCTGCCTGTTTCTTACCAAAAATATACAAAAAAAATTGTTTTGCGTTTATTTATGCATGATTTGGATACAAAAGAAAAGAAACTAAATAAAATGTCCTTATTATATTATAAAAAAAAACAAACTAAGAAATGGAATATAAAAATACAAAAAAAAACAGGTAATATTCTTCTTAGAAGGTTATTGATCTTCATCTTCTGTTTCATATGTCTGGCATTCTTATGTCTCTGCAGGTACAAGTTGTTCGTAGTACCACATTTCAGCATTGCCAACATATTGTCTGGCCAATTCCATAACATTTAACAGCTTACCCTTTTTTAAAGGCAATGGGGCATTATAAACCCTACTTTGTACTTCTGGAAAAATCGGTAGACAAGATTTCTTAAAAAATGACACAAGAACTTCTTTATAGTTTAAAATCATATCTTGCGTAACAGTTTTAACAATAAATTTCTTACTGGTGTTTTTAATCATGCGACTCCATTCCTCAGGCAGATAAACCCTTTCTTTCTTTCTTTTTCGACAAGAGCAAAAGACCTGTCACAGGGCAAAAAACTATGCCCAGGTTCTGGGTAATGATGTCTTATTCTCTTGAATCTTCCTTGTAGCAGAAGAGATTGCCAAAACTGCGCGGTACAGTTGTCACTATAAAGGTAAAGGGTTGTTACCTGAGGATCAATGTAGTTATTAATAAAATCAGTAAGCAACTTATCACTTCATTTGGAGATTTCCGACCCGTTATTTCATCAAAAACATAAAAGTAACTATTCGAAACGCTGCCCTTATAGATGCAAAATGGATAAAACCACAACTGGCGTTTGTAAAAAACGTCACCAGAAGGAACATGTGGCAGGGCATGTTTTGTTCAAAATCAAATGACATGACTTCAACTGTGGGATGTTCCTTAGCTAAAGCAGTCTTTTCTTTTAAATCCTTATAGAACGTATCAGCTCTGGTCAGGTGCACTTTTTTTTCCATATTCAGTGTGTTTAGAGTTTCATCATCTTTGGCACATTTCATCTTGTTGTCAAGCATGTCGCAGGTTTTTCAAGTATCTGTTCTAGGGTAGCCAAAGCTTAAATTAAAATTTTCCACAAATACACATCGATAATATGTGTAGGAAACTTTTAACTCTGGTGTATCTAGTAGACTATGTTGATTTGGCTCATAAATATAATCTGTGCATGAGCCTTAAATTCAGTTCGGATGAAAGATATCGTCTGTTTATGTTATCATTTCTGCTATAATGGCTTTTTCTTCTTGGAAAGCTATTAATATGTTCCTCAATGGACTTGACAATATGATCTGGGATTTTATAGGGTCTATTTTCATGGCGCCCTCGCATATCTTTTGGTTCTACTATTATTTGAAGCCGTATGAGTCGCTATTCTCTCCACCCTGCTTTTTGTTATTGCGTGAATGTTCATGAATGCCGTTTTACACACTTTTATTTCAAATACTCCTCTTTTTATTTTATACGAAAACGTTTGACTTCTTAGAACTCCACCACCTCCTTTCGGTCGCCTTCTTTGAATGTTTCTCGTCTGTATTAAACCGGCTGAAAAAAAAATGTCATAAAACCATCATTTCCAACTCATTTGCTTTTTGAAATATGGCAACACCGATTTTTGCCTAGAAAATTGCTATATGTTTCACTTATTTAGGAGTGACACCGATCGTGAAAAAAAAGCTTACAAATACAACAAAATTACAATAATGTTCTATATAAGTAGAACTTTTTTTTTGTCTTTAAAATTTAGGGTGACACCACGGTATCCGCCCCGGATGCCACCCATGCTAGCTACGCCACTGCCCAGAGTGACCTAGGATATCATAAAAACGGGAAACTTATTGGCAGCATTATTTTAGTCAGTTTTCTTGAAGTTCATTTTTTTTAACATGGACATTTCACAATATACATGTGAATAACTTTTTCTTACCTAAATAGAAATCTTGTTACTCTTTATCGCCAATTCCATAAAAAGACTTAAAAATTTAATCGAACGTTTCTTCGCTTATGCCTTCAAAGCATTTGAACCGGCACTGACACGGAACTCCTCTACGTCGCCTTTCCACTGGGTTTCCTTTAACATTAGTGTACTCTTCACCCTTAACTCTTTTTAATTTTCTTTGGTTTCGCATCCACATGTTCGGATTACTGCTTTTTTTAGATTTTTTATTTGCAACCAGCCCAGACGTACTGGCAACATTGGTTGCATCAAGATTGTTTACAGCAGGTTGATCTTCATCACTCTCACTTCATTCAGAATCGGGAACGAAATCCGATGACGATTGTTGAAACGGTTCACTTTCACTTGAACTAAGTTCACTTGCCATTTTAAATACAAATAATACTAAATTATTCAATACAAATCGTTACAACAGTGTGTATCTATTTATAGCAACACGTAGATCTACAATAAAACAAAGCGATGTTGCACGAATGAACAAGCAACTAGCACGCTTGCGTGCGTGGCGGGACCGTATGTACTTAGGAGAGAAAATGAACCAGACCGTATTAGGAAGGTGCTTATAGAGTTACATTAATATTATTGCATAAGAGTCAAAAGAAACTACGAAAATATATAAAGAAATCGATATTTTTTATATTCCATGCATATTTTCATATTTCTATATTTTCCATCATATTTTGCCAACAGTTAAGTGCAAAAACCAGGCAGCTCCAGGAGCTGCCCGGTTCTTGCTGCATACCGAAAGCAAGGCAGCTCCAATAACGTTGTCATTTATGTTACTGTTATATGGAGATGCCAGATTGTTGCAGAGAACGATCCGCCTATTTTTTTAAAGGGTAATTCTGTAAAAATCTCATTTTCGTAAAAAAGTGGAGCTGCCTGGTTATTGCAGCCACCCCTTCATATGTACATATAAGGAGCACTGTGAATATTTTGTTGACATGTTACTAAATGTAAAGTTATTCAAAGAGTCTAAATGGAATAAGGTTGCCTGCTCTGCAAAAAATTTAAAATTGAAAATTTTACAAAACTCCTAAATTTAAAATACTTAACTTATATCATTTTAATGTAATAATTAATTTCTTTGAAATTTTATTAGTTGGTCTCCCTATTTTTAAGTTGAATTTAACCTTACCTATAATAAAGATTTAACATTCTTGATTATGTTACTTCACTTTGAAAATGAATTAAATTAAAGAAAAGAATGGTTCAGTAAAAAATGTAATATTATGTAGTAAGTTTTACATTACATGAGAAAAATTTATTTTATTAAGACATATGCAATGTACTAAATAAAATTTGTAATATACTAAACTTTGTATTGTAAAAATATTGTACACAGAAAACGATCTTGCATTTGTGTTTTTGTTATATGAGAAGCATAGATAACTTGAGACGCTTTCAATAAACACTGAAAGACATTCAGCCTGCATTATCTTACCAATTATGAGTCTATACTTCGACAATTTACACAATAAACTGTAACTAGAGGAGTGGTTAAAATATGTAAATCAACCTCAAATGCCTATAACATAGGCAATACACACATTATTTAACAAAAGCATTGCTTGAGCTATCTGTAGTACTTATCTGTGCCATTGGGTTGCCCTTGTCCCTATGGGAATTATGGCAAGAAGAATTGCATGTTCATCTAAAATTTTAGAGAAAGATTCTGATGTTGTATTTTGGTATACATGCTTCACATCATAGTAGCCTTTGTATGAATTAAAAAATAATTTCCAGAATTGTCTTACTAACAAAAGTATAAAACCCGAGAACAATTCTCTGTGGTAACAGTTACACCTTGTAAACACACATTTTTGCTACTTCTCATATTACTCACAATAGTTCATTGTAACACCATACTATTTATTATATTAGATTTACATTGGATAGAAAATAAATAAAGAAAATATATAAATGTAGCCATGCTATTCCACATACCACAATCAGCTTATGATCTTAAATTAAAATTTTCAAAAATGATTATTATAAGTGCAAAGGCATAAAATAATGGAGAATGATACTTCGTTAATGCCTACAAGCGTTGATTGAAGGAGTTGGGGAAGATACGCAGCCTTACGACCAAAAATGTACCGCATAAAAGGGTCAACATATAGAGGGCGGACAACCCGGTATGGGTCGAAACTCGTTATTCACTTTGCGACCGTCTTGCAGTGCGTTCGGCGACTCCTAATTGCGGTACTTAGTAGAAATTCATAAAACCTGTTTAAAAGACTCCGATTTCGTTACAATGTCCACAGCAAATCACACTTTCGTTTACGTGAATTGTTCAAATTCGTTAAAAAGTCGACGCGATTTAACATTCTTTAAATTTCCTATCAAAAACACAATTAGATGTGCGGAATGGAAAGAAAATTGTGGTAATATTGTTATAGCACTAATGGACAATAATGACTTAAGTCATAAATTATTATGTGAAAAACATTTTATAAGTGAAGATATATTGCAAAATTCTGTAAGAAAAATTCTTAAGACGAGTGCAGTTCCGAACAAATACTCAACAAATGCTATAATTGGTAGGTAATTAAATTACTTATTATTATTTATAAATTTATATAGGTAATACCAACTCATTTGTTATTACTCCAGTTCTTTATAAAAGACAGTTGTTACGCAACAATATCGAAATCGATTTTTTAACGACAAATTACAATTGCCGTAGAATAAATTAAAGCAAACAATTGTTTGAATAGAATTTTTACTTTTATAAACATGAATGAGAAAATTATATTTTTTTTCGCAGAAACTCCACGCGAAGATATCCCTTTTCATGTCTTCCAAGTAATAGTAGTGTTAATCCAATTATTACGTATCCTGTTAAGAGAAAACTCTTCTAGGAGAATTCAGATCAATCGAAGAAAATTAACTGCACAACTAATGAATTGTGGGAAGATAGCAATTCATCAGCATCTGATATTAGCTCCACAATTTTAAATATGCCATCGCCAAAAGCATCAAAAATATTGACACCCAATTGTGCAAAACGGTGAATCGCGACTTAAACTTCTTAACAATAAATTAAAAGCTACAGCTATTCAAAAGAATAGGCTAACATTGAAACTAAAGAAATTTACATCCACAAAAATTGTCAACAGCTTACTTCAAGATAAGAGTAAATCGGTACTAAGCCTAACTACAATGCAATTATTTAATAAAAAAAGAACATCTTAGTCTTACCATGAAAAACAACTTTAGCTCTTTATTATGAGTCTCCGGCATCTTACCAGTTTATGCGGAATAAGTTAGGTTTTGTTTTGCCCCCTTTGCGAACAGTGCAGTCATGGTTAAAGATTTCAAATTTGGTAACAAGTGTAAAGACTATTATGACTAAAATGCTTCAAATAAAAGTGAAGACAATGAGTGACAACGAAAAAATGTGTGTGCTTATGTTTGCCAAAATTTGTCTCAAAAAAAAATTAGAATACAATAAATATCAAGATACAATAGAGGGTTATGAAGATCTTGGTCATTTGGGAAGAAATAGCAAAATAGCCAACTTTGCTATGGTATTTTACTTACGGGCCTCTTATACAATTGGAAAATACCTTTTTGTTACTATATATATCGTCAGTCGTCAGGGCCAGTTGACAGCATTTCTTTGAAAGACATAATCAGTACAGTTCTTCATGAAATACTTAATATTTTAATAATAATACTTAATATAATAACCAATGATTATTGTTTGCGATCAAGGAACAAATAACAGGAGTGCATTATCAAAATTAGGTGCTACAGAAGATAATCCTGCAATATACATCAATTCCACTAAAATATTTACATGCTTCGATACCCCTCATCTTTTGAAAAGCTTAAGAAACACTTTTATGAACCGAAACTTACATTTCCTAATTGATAAGAATCCAGTATCATGGAATGATATCGTTGAAACATACGAAATAGATAAAAAAGCAAAACTTCTCGCTCTTTAACAAAAATCATACCAATTCATTTAAATCTGAACACATTCTAGAAAATGCGTGTCAAACTTGCTACCCAGATATTCAGGCATTCCGTGGCGTCATCGATAAAAACGGCTTCAAAATCGAAGGAATTGAAGACTAAGTCAGCAATACACACTGCCGATTAACAATATTTTTGACTCATTAAACAGCAGAATCTTGCAGGATCCTAATCCTCATAGAAGACCATTATCCATCTTCGCAGATAAATCTTTAAGGACCCTCCAAAATGAATTAGAATATTTTAAAAACATTGAGGTGTACTGTAACGGAAAAAAGCACAATAATATTTATTGCATTGACGATTTTATTTGGACTATTCAATCAATATTATTGTTATGAGACAATTTAAAGAAACAGGAGGTAAAATATGTATTAACAGGATTTATCAATCAAGACGCACTGGAAAATTTTAATTCTGTAATACGAAACCGTGGTGGATACAATCCAATGCCTTCTGTTCGATAATTTCGAATATCCATGCAGCACAACATGTTTATCAAGCTTCAAGCGGGTATAGATTCAAAAAATTGCCAAGACGATGAAGCAGATTTTCAACTGAAATATAAACCTTCAGAAGAACAAGCAGAAGACGAAGTTTGTGGAGATGTAGTCAATAAGTTGGAAGTGAACCGGCTTCTAATAATTGCACAAATTTAGAATCATGCAGTACAGTATATCTTGCTGGTTATGTAGTATTTAAATTATTAAAAAAATACGACTGCGTTGAATGCAAAAGCAAATTATTAAAAAATGAGGATGAACTATATTCCGCAAATTAATTTTATTTATTACGTAAGGATTATGGTGCAGATCAAATTTTGTATTTAAAGAGACCAACGGACGTTTTTGTTGAGATTGTATCGAAATTATTAATATCATTTAATATATCTTTTTCTCATAATAAATGTTCATTTGTTTATAAAAATATTCTCAAATATTTATTGTTAGAAATAATTTACATCTTAGTCATTTTTGTAACAAACATATTAAAGACATTTACAACTTGTTAATTATGCTTAAAATTTATAGAAATGTAAAGGATGAATCGGAACATATTCAATATCTCCGACTCAATAGTAATAAAATAAAAAAGGAGCATCGAAAAATCAAAATTCTTAAAGCCTAGCGTTGGTTGTAAATGTGTTAATGTTAAGAAACTAAGGAACACACACATGTATAACATTTAGAATAAGTTTTGAAACTTCAATATGTACATAAAAGATTTAAAAATACAAAATACCCAAAAGCTCTTTTTAAATTGAATACGTCGTTATAAGAATGCAGGTATAATCTGTTTTTTGTTTACTTTGTGGATCATGAAGAGGCACAATGTCATTATTTGTACGCAGTAATATCTGTTCAAAAATAATTGCCGTTACAGATTCGCAATAGCAACTGGTAAATAGCGATAAAAAATAAAATAAAAAATGAATATCAATATGATCTTTTTTATGTATACTAATTAATTAAGTAATGAAATATTTAGTTTACCTACTTTGAATTAATTTCTTTATTTTTACAATTAGGAGTAAATACGTGTAAGTAAATAATAAATGAATTGTGACATGACCCTTTCTAAAATAAACGATTGAATTGTTTTCAAATTATGATGCTTTTCTAAAGATTTTCCTCGTTTGAACAAACAAATGAAAGAGTCATAAAATTATTTTGCTGTTAGTTTAGTATTTAGTCATCAAGCTTAGGACGGCGACACTTTCTCGTACTTAAGTTTGTAGGCAGAGGGGCGACATTGCGTATCTTCCCCAACTCCTTCAATCAACGCCACAAGTATGTCTACTTCTTTTGCAATAAATAAATGTATACGTAAACATTATTCAAAGGATACATGCATTTTAAGCAATGTTTCATAAAATTTGAATTAATCTAGTTTGTACTAAAGCAATTCCTTTTACTATTACCAAGTTGATATTGCTTTATACATTGAATTTATGAAAGTGTCTGTAAACACGTAATGTTCCATTTTGTACACAATTAAATTAAAAACATGTTTGTCTTTATAATAAACTGCTAAGCACACATGTATCAAGTGTAATTATGTAAAGATGTATTCTGCATTAATGTGTACTCCTTAGGGGTGTGACACAGTATACTTACATTTCTTTTTTAGATTGTCTAACTTGTCCTTTTTACCATAAGCTTCATTCGGTTTCTGTTTAGAAGGTTCTGCTTTACTAACATCACTATCATACCTTTTCTTCTCAAAACTTTGGAATTCACCATTTCGATTACGTCTTTCATACACTTGATCCTTATTCCTAATATCAAAATCATAATAGTCTCGTTTATATGAATTTCTATTACGATTACTGTTAGTGTTTTTATAATATCCGCTTGATTTATTACTCTTAGAATTATAATTATGTTCTTGTTGACGAGAGTCATCGAATTCCTTAAAATTTCTACTAACATTTTTGATAAAATTCTGGTTTTCACTAATATCAGTAACATTTTTTGAGTTCTCTTGAACATTCACTTGTTGTAAAAATTTTTTAGTATCTTGAAGTACCTTATTTTGCTCACTACTTTTAGTAAAATCTTTAGAATTACCAGCATTCTGATTATTTGGATAAAAGGTACGATTTCTGTGTGTATAATCATTGTTTTGACGTTTATTAGTATCATAAAAATGACGTTCCTTATTCCAATATGTACCTTTTTTAACAGCTCCTTGTTTTCTACTATTAGATCCATTTGCTTCATAGTAACTGCGACCAGGTGTAAATTCTTTAGCTAAAGGTGTTAAATTAGAATTAATTGCTAATGACGATTGTGGATTTTTATCAAAAGAGATATTCGTAGGACTTTCATTTGGCATTGTGTGTGGCATAAAATTACTTGCGTTAAAATCAGAGCTTATAGAAGTGTACGTTTCACCTATACCATAATTTGAACGGCTGTCGTGTAAACTTACATTATTTACTTCATTATATGGAGCATAATTATTGTAACTTCCACTTCTCTTTACATATGGTGCTGTTATGTTGTAATTTGTATTATATGTAGCTTCATGATAGCTATTTTGACCTCCGTTAAAAGGTCGTTTAGAATTCGAGTCCCAGTAGGACATGTATATGGAAATAACTGTAAAATTAATAGAATCAGAAAATGATGAAAATTATTAAATTATTAATATTGTTAATTTTTCAATTTTCGTGAAGTAATGAAATATGTACTTACTTAATAAATGATTTTATATTGTGCAATATGCCGAATCTTGTAATTTTCTTAAAACTAATAAGCTATTTAACGTGAACTCCAACAACCAATCGCGGCTGTAGTGCAGAGTTCCACTTTGATAGTAGAGTCTAGGGAAACTAAATTTTTTTCATTTTTTTAAATATTGGTATCATTGTCAATTAATATTAAACAAGACCTTCTAAATAGATACCACAAAAATCTATGTGGCCTTCATATAACTTTCTTATGTGCCGTGAAATTAGCAAATAGAGACAATAGTTAAATCAATTGACCTACAGATAGTTTTAATTTATTCATATTTTCTCTTATATTAAATGTACAAAACGTGTATGTAAATTTTTGTATAGTAAAAATAATAAATAGTAATATATACATCCTACCTGGGTAAACATTTATTTATTAAACATATCTCTCTCTCTCTCTCTCTCTCTCTCTCTCTCTCTCTCCACACACACACACACACACACACACACACACACACACACACACACACACACACACACAATCCCTGTATATTTCCTCATATTTATAGATTGCTCTTATAATCTCTGTTCTTACAATATGAGGTTGTACATTAACCATACAGAGTATTTAAAGAGTTATGACCATTTTTATATAGAAGTCGCTATGAAATAAACACTATGTATATTGAGAAGTAATAAATAAATCATTGTTTATTTTACATAATAAGGTAAACAATATGTTCTAGTATTAAAACTAACTAACAAAAATCATCGACGAATATCTGTATAAAGAGTAAGAACAAAAAAGAAAATTACGATTTTCCCATATATTTTAAATGCACTGCTCTATATTTTATTTTCTCAAAAGATTGAATTTGTTAGACACTTTCATTTTTATAAAACATTCCCTGTACCTAAATTCATTAGTTTCCGCTAAATCTTTTATTTTCTTCAAAGGATAGGAATACCTTAAATTTGTGTGACTAGAAATAATCTAATCTTGGATAATAATGTAACAAAATTATTTTTATACCGAATACAGACTTGTATAGACTTATTTTGTGATACGAAATATTCAGTTTAAATCACATTCATCTAGAAATTACCTACCTTCATTACATATTGTTATGGTTTATGTTATGTTTTAATTGTTTATTGTATAAAAATAATTTTCTTACATTTTTATAAAAGATTAAATTATTTTTAGTTACACAAATTTAAGTTATACCTATAATTTGAAGTAAATAAAAAATTATCTAGGTATAGGAAATGCTACATAAAAATGGAAGGGTATAACACATACAATCTTTGGAGAAAATAAATGGTGCATATAAAAAAATTTGAAAAAATCATAATTTTCTTTTTTGACTCACCCTGTATACAGATATCCGTTAATGTACAACCTCACATTGTAAGAACAGTGATTACAAGAGGAATCTAAATATAAGGAAATATACAGGGTGCCTCATTAAAAAAATTGTGTTACCACGTAGTTATCGTTGCCTACAATTTTTGTAAATAACTTTTTTTGATGTACTGTATCATAGTGGAATAATCGACCAATCTATATATATATATATATATATATATATATATATATATATATATATATATATATATATATATACAGTAAATGCTGATATATGTATTTTAATGAAACGTGAATGTTACTCCTATTAAGAAACGATGAAAATTTCAGCAAGATACAATAAAGATTAATCAAGCAATCATCGTCAATGAAACAAAAACGCTAGCTTTTCAGTTGACATTAATTACTTTAAGTGTCAATGTTAAACATATTTGTAAGCTTAATAAATACACATTAAAGTTGAAATAATGCCTTCTGTACGACATCGTGCAAATGTCCATCAGTTAACCGAGTTTAAACGTGGCAGAATAATCGGTCTACGAGAAACCGGATTATCAATTCGTGATGTTGCCGCTCGCGTGGGACGCAGTGTTGCCACAATTTCCTTATGCTGGCGAAGATGGTCAGAAAATAATGAGGAACGACGACGTTTGCGTTCCGGACGTCCTAAACGCACCACTGATCGTAAAAATCGTACTCTTCGGCTTGTAGCTCTTCGGGATCATCAACAAGGGAAACTGGTGATAGGTGGAGAGGATTAATTGATCATCAAATCTCCTTACGATCGACGTATCGAAGAATTCGATCTTTTGGGCTCAGATCACACCGGCCATTGCTTTGTTTGCCTCTAACTCCACGCCATCGTACTGCACGGCGGCAATGGTGTAACGAGAGGTTGAATTGGAATGTGCAGGGAGTCAAGTCATCATTAGTGACGAATCTCGATTTTGTTTATGGGCTCATGTTGGTCGCAGATTGGTTAGAAAACGTACAACGACATCCTGTCATCACTAAAGGTGTGATGGTGTGGCAGGCTATCTGCCATGGAAGCAGATCTCCTTTAGTAGTTATTGAGGGAACATTAAATTCAAATCGGTACATTAACAACGTTCTCGAACCAGTATTACTGCCATATCTGCAAAAAATAGAAAATCCAATTTTTCATAAAGATCATACTCGGCCGCATATCGCAAGGGTTGCTATAGAGTTTCTAAATACTGCTAATGTTGATCTGCTTCCATTCCCTTCTCGTTCGCCAGACTTATCACCAATCGAACATTTGTAGGCTATGGTAGGACGAAATGATGTAGATGCCCTTCAACAACGGATTTTAAAAGCGTAAGATAGTATACCTCAGGTTAGCATAGATTCACCCATTTCAACTATGCCTAATCGGCTAGCTGAATGTGTGACAAACAGAGGAGGGTCAACACATTATTACTGTTAACAATATTTGTATCTTGCCAAAATTTTTATCGCTTATTAATAGGAATAAAGTGTTTTCTGAAAATTTCATTAAAATACATCAGCGTTTACTGTGTTCATTTATTTATGGCGGCCAAAATATATATATATATATATATATATATATATATATATATATATATATATATATATATATATATATATATATATATATATATATATATATATATATATATATATATACGGTATACGTGAGTGTCCCCTATAGTGTCGCCAATCGTCGCGTATTTCCCAGAACGTCCCGTATTTTTGCTATAAGTTTAAATGTCCCGCCAGGACAAGCCCTGTCCCATATTTTAACCTTCTTCGATATTATTGCGAAATCGATCGCGCTAAGCTGACCAGTACATACTAGCTACTACCTACCTGTATGCACTTGCACATGCACCGCATGAAGGTATGGCTTGGCTCGGCTATCCGTTTAGAATCCGATATCCACCGTTTCTCACCTTCTAGCACCGCGCCCTGCGTCGCTATGAATTTTTATTATTGCCCATCTCACTTTCCTTCTAGAATTATTGTTCGTTTATTGTTTTGCAGGAAACGTTGAGTAATACGTGTTACGTTAGATGTTACGTTCGTAATTATTTCTAAAACCATATACAAAATGAGTGATCAAAATGACAATGACTCAGATAATTCGTCTAAAAGTGGTGAAATACCTTCCAAGAAAGCCAAAATGCTTACTAAGTATAACCCAAATTGAGAAAATAGTTATTCCTGGTTTGTAAATAGCTCGTTAACAGCCGAATTTTACTTTCAGCTATTTTTGCTTTGCCCGGCGATAGCTTAATCAGAGAAGGGTGTGGTTCGTCGAATAATTATGACAACTACTTAATATTAACAAACACACTATTTATTTCCTATAAATATAATGCTAAATAACGTCCTTAAACTACTTTATCTCAACTAAAAATACCTCTAAATAAAAATAAATAACTAAAATAAAACAAATAGTAATCAAGGTCGGATTCCCCAACTTGCTACTCTCTGAACTGGTTCGAGAGGCGTCGATCCGGTGGCAACTTCCTGTGAATTGGTTAATTAGTAGTAACGATATACTCTAATATTATTTTGTCATCCCAAATATGTAATCTGATGTTTAATACGTTCCCCTGATTCTCTTCACATATTTGGGTAATTAAAGCATTTACGCAAATCAGTAATTTAAATCGAAAGAAATTAATATTTCCTTTTTACTATATATTCTACGAATTTATATTAACGACTAAAGTTATTGACACCTGGATATACGAAACGTATTTATGTCAATTCATTCCTAGAAGCATACAATGGAACTGATAACAAGGGCAATGACGTTTAGTTTCTATAGAATAAATGCAGTTCACTAGGTCAATCGATACTTTATCGATTTTTGTTTTAGAATTAAATAAAAAGTGTTACTTTTTATTTATGTAGCTTTAATTTAACTGCTGGTATTTGCAATAACTATTTTTAATTATGCAAAAAAATGGAACATCTCTTTTAAAACATATAATAAAATTTTATATTTTATTTTCAATTTGCGGTTTATTTTTATGATTTCAGAGAAAATATGTAGGAACGGGAGCACTTTTGAGAACAGAAATCGAGATTTCTACTTTATAGAAATTGGGTTAAATTATTGGAATCGATTTATCCCTTCAGGAATACAGGATGTAATACTGTATTAAGTATTCTGTATACGGAACGTAGGGTGTTTCGTATAGTAATTACTGGAATACGGGATATATTCACGGTCACAGGGATAACGGTTTTAACTGGATAATCTGACAGAACAGGATAGAATTAATTAACCAAACGGACACATGCGCTTTGGTTAAATAGAAGGACTTTAAACTGAACAGGCCTACACATTTCAGAAAAGCAAAGGTAGGAAAATGCCGACACAGGCGTACACCTTGCGGGCATATCCAGAGGGGTTCTCAATACTTTTCAGGTGATAACCTAAAAGCAAAGAGTAGGATTTTGTGTATTAGCATATGTTTGTTTACGCTAGGCATACACCCGAGTAAGTGTTTAATGTACAGGTATGGCGGTGTTTTGCAGACGGGATCAATTAACAATCTGCCAAGGCAGAAAAGAACAATATTATAACAAAAAACTGGCCTTGTGAATATGATTGAAATTTATAACTTACCCCAGAATGGTCGGCAGGTAGAAATAACGGCTTCTAATTCCAATTAGGTGGAATAAAAGTCATGAACGAAGGCAGAATAGAAGTGATCGAAATGACCGGAGATAATAAGATAATTAATATCGCTTATTGTAGTTTATGTTGATCTTATTCGTAGACTGTTCAGGAGTCCTCCTCCTATTTAGCCCTGGTCATTCTTTATTTGTTGTGTTGCGCTGTTTTGTGTGATTGTATAGTTTACAATTATGAGTTGTGGTTATTTTTGGTGTTAAAAAAAAAGAAAAAAATATGTAGATTTTATTTGAATATTATTTTAATCGATTTAAGTGTGTGTTGTTTAGTTAGGTGTTGTCCTGCATGTGGTTAATCCAATTGATTTGCCGTAATCTTGGGAGGTCGTCATCCAATAGACGGGGGGATGTAGAGGGCATGTGGAGTATTATCTAGGGATTCTTCTAGCTCCTCGGGGAGGTCTTCAAGGAGTTGTGTTAGGATTGCGTGAGGGTGTTTGAATTTTAGTTTGGGTTTTTGCGTGGGAATTGAGGAAAACAATAGTGTAGGGAGTGGTAAGAATCTCTCTAGCTGGGATAGTGTCACCGAAAATTCTTATCTGTGCAAAGTTTCTTTATAATCTCTGTATTCTGTGTGTGATGGGTGGTATGTTTGCATGTTGTATTGTGAGGTCGTTAGAGTACCTCCAAGGTAACCTGTGTATGCGTCTGAGTATTCGGAGTTCACAGGAAGCGATAGAGGAGAGCTGATTAGGGTTTATGTTAGTGTATATGGGTGCTTGAAGATCCATAACAGGGCGTATGTATGTTTTGTAGGTGTGTTGTAATGTTTTGGGGTAGCAACCTCTGATTCTACTCCGGAGGGAGTCCAGTAGATTTGCTCGGTTTCTTATCCTGTTTAGTGTTCTTTGTACATAGGGGAGTAAATTAAGTGTTTTAGTAAAGAGGATTCCTAAGTAGGTGACTTCTTGATGTAGGGCGAGGGAAACATTAATGTCGGTTAGCTTTAGGAAATTCTCTTCGTTGTAGTTAGGATGTCGGAAGAGGTTTGCTTGGGTTTTGGTGGGATTGACGGAAACTCTCCACCGGATTGCCCAGTTGGAAAATTTCCGGGCAATTTTGGATATCCGCAAACTGCTCAATGACTACTTCGGGTTGTGTAACTTCGGGAATGTCGGAAGAAGGGATAGTGTAAAGGATCGAGGCTTGCGGTGCGCCTGCTGTAGGTTGAAAAGGATCGAGAAGGTGTTTCCTACTATGACTCGAACTGACCGATTAGTCAGGTACAAGAGTAAGAGTTTGGAGAAGGGGTCGTGTATGTTGAGGTTGCGGATCTTGTATAGGGGTCCGGCGTGCCAGACCCTGTAAAATGCTTGCTTAATGTCCACAAACACAGGCAGATTGAATTGCTTGTGATTGAATGCTCTGGTAGTTTCTGTAAGCAGCTTCAACAAGGGATCGTGACACGTTCGGTTGGGATGGAAGCCGAATTGGCTGTTGGAAAGGAGTTCATTGAATTCAAGATAGTCCCTGAATCGCCTGGCTAGAATTTGCTCAAAACATTTTCTGAGGCAACTCAGGACGGAAATAGGTCTATAGGAGGGTGTGGTTAGGGCGGAGTGGGGTTTAGGTATCATGACGATGGAAGCCGACTTCCAGTCCGTCGGTAAATGGCATAGGATTAGGCCGTTATGACCTGGAGCAGAACTGCGCCCTTTTTTGAAATACTCGTTGACCTGGTCGGGAGTGATGGGGGCATAGAAAGAATTGTCGTTATCCAGTTGGATTTCGAGAAGCTTAAGCTACGGAATTTCTTCAAGGCGAATCTAAAGGAGTGCTTTGAACTGGGCGTTGAATTGGAGATCTTCGGGGGGATCGGAAACTCGATTGGAGGTAAAGACCGAAGAAGTCGACCTTTCTTTGGTGGGAGGAGAGTAGGTTGCCCAGGGGGTCGGTTAACTGGGATTTAGGGGTTACTTTTCTTCTGGTCAGTCCATCGAACTGTTGCCAGAAGAGTTTTCCATTTCTATAATCTAACTGGGAGGTGGCTTTGGTCCAGGAGTCTTCGGCGTGTTTGTTTCGTTCTCGCCTGATTAAGGCGTTATTAATATGTAACAATGAATGTGCAATTCAAGTATCGAAACTATTAATAGACACATCGGAGAAAAATGGATTATCTTTAAATAAAGTTTCCGCATTCGCCACTGACAACACTACTGTATAAACTTCGGCAGAAACTATTTCGTTTATATACTTTTGTTAGCTGAAAATGACAAAACTGACAATGCTTCAAAATACAGTACTGATAAATTTGAAGTGGACGTAGCAAGTTTGATATTGAAAATATGCAGTCACTTCAGTAGATCTGCAAAACGAAGAGCGGAGTTAAAATTAACGTATGTCTCAAAAGTTTTGGCACAAAATCCAATGGATGTAAAATACGCGAAAATGATGAAATATTACATTGGCTTTGGAAACAAAAATTCTCTGAAGATTTATCTTCACTTTGACAGTTCAGTTTTAGAGATTAGTTGTACTGAAATGGCTTACAAACTAGATCTTTTTAAAAGCATTTACAGTCTAGTTGGGCAAATGCCTAAGCGTGAAATAGTTCGCATACTCGAAAATTAGAATATATACCGCAGAACTGTTTATCGCACAATAGCCGATTGTGAACATGGCATACCATGTATAAATCTCCTAAAAAGTGGAAGACCTAGATCTTTTACCCAAGCCAAAGCAGGCAGGTTAGTACGAAGAGTAACAAATAGAGATGGAATGTTGGTCAGGAGATTAGCAACGGAGTATAGAACTTCTAAGGATACAATTTGAAGGGAATTGGTTAAGAATGATCAAGAATACTGAAAAAGAAGATAATATTCAAAATATACGCCCAATCAGTTGGCATGGATATCACGATGTAGTCGGGCTATATGCGTATACATTTTGCCAGCAACAAAGTCATTGCGATTTATGATGAAAAATATTTTACTCTAACTCATAAATTAAGGGTAATGATTGCTTATATACTGATAACATAGTAAACTGCCCAGGGAATGTTAAATATAAAGAAAAGGCAATATTTGCCGATAAAATTTTAGTCTGGTGCGCTATTTCTATAAGAGGGATATCGAGGCCTTATGTCGATCGTGTAAGAGGCGAAGCACTGGATAGTCAACGCTATATTCAGAATTGTCTCATCAAACTGAATGATTTCATTAATGAACATCATGCTGAAAACGATATAATGTTTTAGCTAGATTTACAATCATGCCATTATGCCAGGGAAAGTTTTAGGTTCAGATGACTTCTACTGGTCAGTGAGTGTCCGGACGTTCACTTACCTTCATTTTATTTAAAATTGTGATATTACATGCCATCTTGCAGCCTACAATGTAAAAGCAGACATTTAGAACCTTACATAAAATATTTGGTTTGGAACCCTACACAACCTACCAACCTACAAAATGGAAATTAAGAGAAATGAAATCATTTTAAATAGTATATTATTTTATAAGAGGAGCTAAAGTCACTTTGCTCCGCATACAATATACTATTTTTTCTACAGACGTTTTTTACACTTAAATGTGAAATAAGGAAAAATAATTAGGTTGTGAAGGTGAGGAAGAGTTAGATTTACTTAGCGTGCTCTGGCAAGCAGCAGTAGACGTTGCTGGTTTCGTTGAAAACAATGCATAAAACAAGTTGAAAATTGTGAATATTCTCCGTTTATTGCAAGTATTTTATTAAACTTTTTGTTCCTATTTGTGTAAATTAAAATATTATATTGTTAGGAGTATTATGGAGTTGCAGAACTACACGCCGTCAGAAATTACTGAAGCGGCTAATACAGCAATAAATGATCTATTACCTACAAGATCGAGCAAAATCTATGAACGCGCTTTTCAGCAATTTATAAAATGGTGCAATGAAAAAAATATTAAAAGCTACTGTGAAACCGTAATGTTAGCTTATTTTGCCGAATTAGCAACAAAAATGAAAATGAAAAGCTCGACAATGTGGTCCCAATATTCGATGATAAAATCATTAGAGTGTTCGACATGGCTTAGATATAAGCAAATACTTGAAACTTCGTGCATATCTAAAGAAGCAGAATGAAGGATACACCCCAAAGCAGGCCAAAGTATTCACAAAAGACCAATTTAACAAATTTTTATCGAAAGCGTCGGACGAAGAATACTTGGCAATGAAGGTAAGTTTTAGAAATAGAATGAAAACAAGCCTTTATATTTTGTATCTTTTTAGATAGTTTTGATTATTGGTATCTCACGGGCATATCGTTGCGATGAATTTGTGAAGATGAAGGTAGACGACATTGAGAACCTGAAAACTCTGCTACATATTAAAATTCCAGATAGCAAAACAAAGAAAATGAAATCATTTACAATTGTAGGGGAATCTTTCCTAAATTTATATAACAAATATGTTGCTTTGCGCCCACGAGATATGAATGATCGCCGATTTTTTTTTTTTTGAAATATGGAAATGGAAAATGCTCAAGAGCTGTGATGGGAATCCATAAAATAAGTAGTGTTCCTAGTGAACCTCAGCTACACTGTTGATGGACGGCAGCGCAGATTTAATGTGCTTGAAGCGCCATGATGGCTGGAAATCCAGCACTGTAGCTGAGAGTTATATTGAAGACTCTCTAACAACAAACAAAGAGGCAGCTTTGAACATTTTTGCACCTAGTGCAAGCGCTACGAGTACAGAAGTTCATGTAGAAGAGGAAGAATTAAAGACCATTTCCTTAGAACACAGCGAGACCTCCACTGTTACCACTGGCGGATTTTATTTTGGAGAATATGTTAGTTTCAATCATTGTACTTTTAATCTTTATAACTCTAAACAATAAATTTGTTTTCGTTGTTTTCCAAATTGGGTGTTTGAGTTATTAACTTACATTACTTTTGCTGCGAGGGGATGCAAAAGACTTTTGCAGCCGCCGGTGAAAATGTCAAACTTTAACGTTGTCGGGTGAAGTTTAAAATGTCATATTTTATTGACGTCTGAAGCCAAAATATTTTTTTCAGTATAATTATGCAACCTCTTTTATAATAAATTAATTACGAAAATGGGCAACATTGTAAAAACAAACAATAATCTGTGTCCAACAGACATAGTTCATGTTTAGAGGTTATGCAATCGACCCTTTTCGTCACTACCGCTAGTGAGCGTGAGTGTGAGTGTGAGTGTGAGTGTGTGTGTGTGTGTGTGTGTGCGTGTGTGTGTGTGTGCGTGCGTGCGTGCGGGCGGGCGGGCGGGCGGGCGGACGGGCGGGTGTGCGTGCGTGTGCGTGCGTGTGTGTGTGTGTGTAGAAACGAGAGAGGCGAGAGATACGAGAGAGACGCGAGACATGAGAGAAGCGAAAGACACAAGAGAGAGAGAGAGACGAGTGGGGACGAAGGGGACGCGGGAGACGAAAGAAATGAGAGAAACGGTGGATATAAGAGAAGCGAGACAAACGAGGGAAATGAGAGAAACGAGGGGACGCTGTGGGGACGAGAGAGACGAGAGAAACTAGAGTCGAGGGACGAGGAATGCGAGAGAGATACCAGAGAAACGAGAGAGATGAGAGAAACAGGTGGGTCGAGAGAAACAAGAGAAACGAGGAGGAGAGGGGCCGAGGGAGACGATAGTCGTGAGAAACGTGAGAAATGAGAGAGATGAGAGAAGCGAGAGAAACGAGCGAGAGACGAGAGGGACGAGAGAGGCGTTAGAGACCAGAGGAACGAGAGAGAGATGCGAGAGACAAGAAAGACGTGGGAAGCGAGAGAGACGAGTACCATCAACTTCTATTACAGAGAACATTTACTAGTTTAAAAATACCGCACTAGATGGCATCACAAACAAACAAATCTGCTTTTAAAAGTAAGTGCAATCTAATTAGAGGGATTTTTGTCTCTCGCAAAGAACGTGAACATCATATTTCCATTTTCGAGGACAGTTCAACTGTCATGTAATTAGCTAATTAGGGTTTTTCCAAACAGATTAGATGTACTTGAATCATGAAAGGTTGTTATTGTGGTTACATAACTGGGGGTAATCCAGAAAATAATTACTTTATATTAATGATTGCTGGAGGCGTCTAAGTCCTTTATATTATTCAGTTATAAACAAGATGCCGAAAGTGAATGTGTTGTTACTGTAAGCAGCTGTTTATTATGTCAAGGCGGTCATCGATTACGATTATCAACAACAACCCTGGTAAGTGATCGATTTTTATTTTAACCCTTACTCCATATTTTATTTACTTTATTTAATTGTTAGAAGACTGATTTCAAGTTTGGTTATATTTGTTGTTGTATAGGCGTTTTTACTAATTTAACTGTAAAACGTATTTTTATCACTGTATTCAAAACTCAACAATAGTGTTACACGCTAATTTGAGTGATATTATTGTTATTATGGTTGTCTAATGATAATGATGAGCGTTGGGTAAAATAAAAAGTCCTATAGTTGCATTACGAAATGATATAGTGCGTTCAAGCTTGTTTATAAATCTAGGGCCCTTTAAGTTCCGGCGTTCTATACCTGTCTTGCAAATTACCGTTAGGGCACTATATTAGAATACAATTTCAAATTTCCCGCCAAGGGACGAACACCTGACAACGGGCGACGACCCTAGAACACGTTCCGGAATTCTGCAACTGTCTTATGAGTTAGTATGAGGGCCCCCTTACTAGAATGCAATTTCAAATATCCCGCCAAAACAAAAATGGTTTCGAAGATGGCCACCAAAACAAGTTAGCCTACAAAATTTCATCATGACTCATAATTACAAGCAAATTGACTGCGGAATTTTGGGGGCGAAGACCCGAGATCAAGTTTCGGCGTCCTATACCTGTCTTATGAGATATCATGAGAGCCCACTTATTAGAAAACAATTTGAAATTTCCCGCCAAAACAAAATGGCCGGGGGCTTTGATTATGACTCATAACATCAAAATTTGAAATGAAGGTCAACTTGTTTACCTTTACATAATTAGATAATTAATGGGTTTTCCCTTGACACTATAGGTGTAATTGAATAGTGAAAGATTGTTATTGTTTGAGCAGATTTGGAAATGAAGCGCACCGTGTTCGCCTGTATGTAATTAGCTGATTAATGGTTTTCCCTGTCGCTACAGATTTAATAACATAGTGAAAGGTGAAAGGATCTAGAAAATGTAATTACGGTATCGACCTTGTTTACGTGACATGCTTTCCCTGTTTAAAACCTGTCTGCGTAAAAACCCAACAAAATTTGATTGTGCCTAACGATTACAGGGATCTACATGCGCATACCGCTAGATGGAGCCACGGTCAATCTCTATTACAGAAAACATTAATCAGTTTTAAAAATACAATGCTAGATGGCTTCACAATCAAATCTACTTTTAAAAACATACTACCACCTAGTAGTAGCCCCAACTACAGAAAGCATTCATTAGCTTTACAAATACACCGGTAGATGGCGCCACAAACTCTCAGGGGCCTGACAAGGGGTGAAGATCCAACAAGGGGTGAAGGCCATAGGACAAGTTCGGGAGACCTATACCTGTCTTATGAGAATTTCAAATCTCCCGACAATTACAAAAATGTCTGATAAAAACCGATACTATTTCAAATTTCCTTTCAAGGGGGTCATAACCGAGGAATAAGGCAGGTGAACAAATTCCGGGGTCCTAAGCCTGTCTTATGAGATAGCATGAGGGCTCCTTATTAGAATACTATGTGAAATTTCCCGCCACGGGGACGAAGACCGGGCAAGGGGCGAAGGCCCGAGAACAGGTTCCGGCGTCCTATACAGGCCTTATGAGATAGCATCAGGGCCCCACTTACTAGAACAATTTCCCGCCAAAACAAAAATGGCTGACAAGACAAGTTAGCCTACAAAATTTAATTATGACTCATAATTAAAACCAAATGCCGCCACAATTTATTGATGACTCAATTAAAAAAGAAAATGACGGCGGAATTTAATTATGACCTCATAATTAAAACAATAAAATGGCGGCCGCCGGAGAATTATAGATGACATGGGGTCGAAGACCCGAGAACAAGTTCCGAAGTCCTATTCCGGGGCATAAGGACAGGCTCCGGGGTGCTATACATGTCTTATGAGATAGCATGAGGGCCCCCTTCACAATTTCAAATTTCCCGCTATAACCCACAAAAGTAGGGGGCATGACCTACCCTCAAGCCCTCCAATCAGGACACTGCATGCGCGCGTAGGGTGACTGCAGTTTTCCTACTCTCCAGGAGTTGAACTGCCAAAAAGACCTAAAGGATCTTAATTAGGGTTGAAAATGTCACGTGACCACCTCCACACCAGTCACGTGACCGGCCGGCACCTTAGACACTGGGGGTGGACTGGCAAAAAGACTCTTAATACTGCCAATAGGCCTTAATTAGGGGTGAAAATACAGTCAAGGGGCTGAATATCGCCCCCGAAAAGAAGCCAACCCCACCCTCAAAGACTCTTCTACTATTATTTAAGATAGCATCTAGATGTCTATTAATCTCTGTCATGAAGTTTGAAACGTCTGTTTGACATAGATTATTGATTTCGGTTTTACAATGTTGCCTATTTTCGTAATAAACTCATTATAAAAGAGGTTGCATAATTATCCTAAAAATTAAAATTATTTCACTTCTTTTAATTTCCATTTTCTAGGTTAAAAGGTCGTGTGGTGTTCCACACCAGATATTTAAGCTTCCTAAACATACCTGAAAAACATTTATTAAATGATATCAAAATATAAAATCTGCCACTTCATAAATATAGAAAAGTGTTTATATTTTACTTACAAGTATTGTAATTGAGAAATTAGAGACCTTAGCGTACAGTTAAATATATCTACTCCGTGAGACATAATGTTGTATTATTCAAATTAATACACTATTAAAAATCAGTAAGAGGCCGTATAACCTGTGAAAATGTTTTTTTCTGTATTGCTCGACCGAGAAACAGACGTAGACCCGTACGCAGAACAGTACATCCGGGCATTTTGATTAATTTAAGCTTCATTATTAACTTAAAACAAACTTTAAAATTACTTAAAAATGGAAAAAGACCACTAAACGTCATAAGCGTACATGTGTAAGACAAGCGAAGAAATACACAGTACTATGTGTATCTATGGCTTCAAAACATCTTTCATAAACGAACATAGAGCGTGCATTCCAGTTGTGTATCGAGTTCAATGGCATAAATATACGCATTCACTATAAGTAGTAACAGAACTGAACTCGAAGTACAATTTTCTATGAGGCGGTAAACAAAGGAACATAGAATAAGGATGGTGCCGATGTGTGACGTCGTCATGGCTCAAATAAATAGGTATTTTATAACTGCTTTAAATATTACCCTT